>PVLA01007036.1:0-112318 GCA_004027455.1 Hydrochoerus hydrochaeris | reverse complement strand
CTCATTCGCCGTTGGCCCAATCAGGCTGGATCTCATTCGCCATTGGCCCAGTCAGCTCAGTTGTACAGTAAACAACCTCCTCACCTCTACATGGCTGCCCTGCCCACTTTGTCATTTTTAAGAGCATCCTATTGGGCCTTTTTAACCGTCAAATAAATGGAGTGTTAAGAACAAAATTCAAAACCCTAGCTGATCCTGGCTTCTTGGTGAAGGGCAAAGTGGGTTTATGAGCCTAAGTGCGCCCATGCACTTCACAACACAGAGCCAGGAGCAGGAAGGTGTTCAGTGCGTGCTTCAGGAGCCACCTGAAATAACTCACGGGCCAAATAGGAAACTGTCTGCACAGGTGTGAACCAGAAGCCACCCAGCCCGCCTCCTTCAGCCCACACACCTTGCCCTAGGGCTCACTTTCTATCCCACTTGGCCTCTTTGTTACCTATTTGGTTTGTCTGTTTGGAGTCATGGGGTAGAGACTGGTGTCCCAACCTCTCAAAAAACTGCTGTTGGGCTGTTTGGAATGGAGAGACAGAGCCCTGCCAGCCACAGCATCCCTGGCACTGTGGAAACGTCTCAGGGCCACCTCTGGGCCCCCAGAGGGCTTGAGACTGAAACCCCTGAGAGCCAGGGCTGAGGGTTGCCTATGTCCTGTGCCGTCCATTCGGAAGAATCGCCAAAGCTCCCCCTAGTGGACAAGGTGGATGCCTTGCCCCACGTTCCTGTGTGGCTGGGTAGACCAGCCTTGGCCTGTACCCGCCTCAGTTTACCAGCTTCCACAGCCACACTGAGAATCGTCACAGCGCCACGGGGACCCGGTGTGATGCTTCTGTTATAGGTCCTGTGCGAGGAAAGGGTCCAAGGTCACACAGAGCAAAGACTAGAATCCAAAGTGATCTCCCTGCCACCTAGAGAAGGCCCTTGGCTTTGATCAGCTGACCATCTGCTTGTGTGACCACATGGCCTGGCCTTCCCAGCCTTGCAGCATTAGGTCCCCAATGGCCATTGTGATCCACTTTGTGGACAGGTCAGTATTTCAACTAACATTTGCAGTGACCCACCTGAATGCCATCCTTGCCCATTTAGTCCCTTCTCAGCAGGAGCCAGCCTGAGTCAGGTCACACCCAATTCTCCTCTCCAGCCCTGCAGGCCTCCTGGCTATTTCTCTAACACACCACCCACATTCCTGCCTCGGGACCTTTGTACTTGCTTTTCCCTCTTCTTGGGTGCTCTTGCCACAGATACTCACATGACTGACTCTCAGTTCCTTTGACTTTTTGTTCAAAAGTTACCTTCTCAGCGAGGCCATCTCTACACACTCCATCTAAAATTTTGTAACCTTCCCAAATTGTCTAGATCTATTTCCTGCTTTGTGTTTCTCCTTAAGACATCTTATGAGCACACTGCAGACTTTGTCTTTACTTATTTTACTTTATTGTCTGAAGAGATCACTAGGACATAAGCTCAGAGAGGGTGAGCTCGTGTTCAGGGTCTGTCTTGTCCAGGGCTGTGCGCTCAGTACCTAGTAGCAGCACACGGTCAGTATCCGGGGAAGAAATGGGTGGTAAAACATTGTACCTGGTCAGTGTGACTGGCCTCCAGGTGGACACACAGCAGGTCACTCCAGCACACCTGTGAGGTCCCCCACCTGCATCTGCTCCCTTGGGAAGTTTCTCCTCTCTTCCTTCTGGTCCCCAAAGATATCTCCTTCCTTAGCTCCCTCTCTCCACCAAAGCAATGTCCCTGCTGGTCTGTGAGCTGGACCCAGGTGACACACAGGAAAGTGTCAGTGGAATTTTAAAAAGACTGGATACACTGGGCGTGGTGGTGTACACCTGTAACCCCAGCACTTGGGAGGCTGAGGCAGAAAGATCACCACAAGTTCAAAGCCAGCCTGGACTACAGAGTGACACCCCGTTTGAAAAGAAAGAAAGAAAGAAAGAAAGAAAGAAAGAAAGAAAGAAAGAAAGAAAGAAAGAAAGAAAGAAAGACCAGATCTGCAGGACTAATGAGGGAAGAGTGGGAACAGAGAATTGGCATGATGTGTGTCCCATAGGCAGATCAGTTTTAAGAAATAATTCACATGGCAGCTGAGAACCAGGAAATGGATTTCTTTAACATTATTTGTGCCAAGCATTCCCTAGAACCTTTTTGGCACCAGGGACTGCTTGCGTAGAAGACAGTTTCTCCAGGATAGTGATTTGGAGATGACCTGGGTGCCTGGCATTTATTGTGCACTTTATTTCTGTTATTATTACATTGTAATATATAATGGAAAAAGGTAGACCTACTCCTTTTCAGGGTGGCTCTACTAACCCTGGGGAAACTGAGGCCTGGACTGCGGGAGGGCCTTGCTCCAGTGAGTTTGTGGTAGAGAGGGGACTGCACTGGGGCTCAGCCTTGGGAGTTGTGAGGACTGTCCCAAGATTCCCTCCAAGCACCTGTGCCTTGTCAGCTGTCTGGGTAACGATGTCACCTGCCTCCCTGGCCACACAGAATCCTCCTGCCCCAGCCAGCCCCTCCTGGAGGCCAGACCTATCGTGGCTAGGCTGCTTCCAGGGTAGCCTTCTAGGGCCCCCACCAAGAGGCTTCTGAGAATGTGCTTCAGTGCCCCTCAAACCTCACAAGTCACAGATCCTTGCCGAGAGTGGATCGGGGTTCAGTGAGTCAAGGCCCAGAGTGTCCATTTCCAACAAGCTTTCAGGCGAGGTCGGTGCTTACCCACTCCGAGGATCAGTTTCTGCCCACTGCTTCTCAAACTCACTGCTCACTGGAATCACCTTGGAAGTCAGAACAAAAGTGCTACCTGCCCTTACCCCAGGAAGTCTGCGTGGACTGGTATGGAGTACAGACTTGTCAGCCAGAGGGGTTTTTTGTTTTGTTTACAGCGCTGAAACTTGAACCCTGAGCCTCACACATGCTGGGCAAGCCCTGTACCACTGAGCCACATCCTTAGCCCCAGCATCCGGTGTTTTAAAGCCTCTTAGATGGTTCTAACATGCGGCAAGATTGAAGCTCTTGGCTAGAATCCCTCTACACTGCCCCTGTCCCAGGGCAGCTCTGCAGGGGGAGCCCAGTAAAGCTTCGGGGAAGGGAATTTGCTGACTCTGTGAAGAAGGGAGAGGTTCTGGGGGGCTGCATCCCGCTTCTAGTCAGCTTTGAGAGAGGAGCCCTAAGAGTCTAACTGAAGATATGGGCACCTAAAGAGAGAAGCGCAGAGTCACTGAGGCCATCAGGGGGAGAGGTGAAGAGCCCTGGGGAGCCCTGCCAGGGCAGAGATGTCACCAGAAGAGCTGAAGCAGATGGGTGGCTGGATGGCCCTAAGGGGCCCCTGATCTTTGGCTTTGATGGGGGAAGTAACTCCCCTCCCCCATTCCAGCCCAGCCTGCCTCTAGTACCTGTTCTCAGCGCTGGTCCCCAGGGGCCCTGGATGTGGGTAATTTATGTGTGTGCGGCCCCCACCTGCAGACTGTGGGCTCTCCGTGGGCAGGGAGCATATCTGATTCATCTCCACCTCCCCAGCCCCAGGCCCTGCTTGCTGGGGGCGAGAAAGGTGTGCAGAAAAGCCTGTTCCTCAGGGCGCAGCGGGGCTCAGGGCAGCGCAGCCGGTTCTCAGCGCCAGCGAAGCCTGCACGTTGTGGTGGTAATTGTGGAGGTAAATCTTGTCTGGCCTCCCCGCAAACACTTGGTGAGGCATTCCATAAATATGTCAGCAGCAGCATTAAAATTTGATGGCAGGCGGAGCAGGTCGGGACTAGCACTGTGACTTCCCAACAAGGTATGACACCTTCACCTTCGTCTCATTAGTCAGCCACGGGATGGAGCGGAGCCAGGGGAGGGAATCTCTTCGGAGGAGGACCCCGGCTGCTCCAAGGTCGAACCTGCAGGAAAGTAGGTCAGCTTTGGACCGGCACCGGGCTGACGGGAGGAGCCCCTGAAGGCCCTGGGAATGCACTGGCACGTTAGCAGGCCCTGAGCTGGAGAACCAAGGGCTGTTTTGATTTTGAGAGCTGGTAGTAGGTGCTGGGGATGTGTGTCTGCTTTGCAGTCGGCTGGTGCTCAAGTCTCGGCAAAAAAAAAAAAAAAAGCCTGATGCAAATAGTCCATCTGCTCAGCAAACACTTTGCAAAGGTGGGGTTTGGACCTCATTTAAGCAAGCACAGGGTCACTGTGCCAGAGTTGGGGGCAGAGGAGGGTCCCTTAGGGACGGAAACCAGACACTGATCTTTTCTTCCTCCCCCCTCACTCTCATCTGTTTGAGAGAGTGAGGCTCCAGGGCCTGGGGGCCATGCCCAGAGCCACACTGTGGTAGAGATGAGATCAGTGGACCTGACTCCTAATTTGAGGCTTTGCTTATAATCAAAAAATCTTAGACATTTGTTGAAATCTGAGAAAAACATCTGGAAATACAGTTCAATTTTTTTTTTTAAACAAACCCTCGTGCATCTGTTTTTTCACCAGTCACACAAAGCATGTGCTGTGTGCCAAGGACTGTTTTAAACATCAAATAGCCCCTTGCATTTGCATAACACTTTGTAACTCACAAAGAATTTAAAGTGCAGTATTTCTTAGCCCTATGAGTGCTGTAATAGCCACACTGCAGATGGGAAACATAGGCATAGAGGGCTAAGGTGACTTCTCCAAGGCCACTCAGCTGTGTGCCCACAGCTCTGACCAGGACTGATTGGCTCCAGGCCCAGAAACTTTGCTGCCCCCCTCTTATTTATGGTGCCAGCCACTGTGTTTCTTGCACCTGTGCAGAAAGCTGGGCCTCACCTCTCTACAATTGGTTACCAATCTTGATGCGATTCAAGCAGTCGGGATAGCTGGGTTTACTGGTCACTGTCCTAAATTAGCAGCTGCCTTCTTGGGAGTTAAAAGAGAGAACAGCAGAGTCCCCATGGCTACTGTAAACCAGGAGTTTTGGTCAGCTCGAAGTTAGTTCAACAGAGTACCCAAGCCAGGGTTATCTTGGCTCACGGGTCTGGAAATTCCAGTCTAAGATTCATTTGGGCCTCTGGTGAGGGCTGAAAGAGAGCACAAGACCTGGGCCCCATAATCTCCCTCAAGGACACACCCCCAGTAACCTAAGGATCCCCACTAGGTGCTGCCTCTAGGAGTAACCTAAGGATCCCCACTAGGTGCTGCCTCTAGGAGGTTGTAGATCCCACCCTCCTGCCAGTAGCATCACCCTGTGGTCTAAGCCTTTGGGCCTTTGCAGAAGAGGGGATTCGACAGCCAGACTATAACACCAGGACACACTCCATCCGGCTGAGGAGCTGGAGACTCCCTTCTACGGGGACAGGAGCAGTGTTCCGTGATCCCTCAGGAGAGTGTATCCCGTGCTGGCAGGTGGATAGGAACAGAGTTTGGTAACTCACCCAAAGGTGAAGTCTGAGTGTTGTGTGAGGCCCTGATTACATCTTCTTCCTACAGGAAGCCTTACTGGATGCTTTTGCTAGAATAAATTTCAACTCCTACTCTGCTTCTAAATTCTCCATGTCCACTGCCTTAGTCTGGGTTTCAGGACCACTGTTAATACAGTTTCTGAAAGGCTGGGGCCAGGTCTTATCCTGCTGATTTTAGCTCCTGCTGGCTTTGCCCTGAGCTCTGGATGGAGGAGCACTACTGCAAATGCTTAGTGGAATGGATTTATCAAAATAAAGCCTATCACCAGTATCTAAGTCTAAAAGTAAAAATGTAATCAAAGGTGTAATACAAGTGTCCTCCAGGTTCGGTGCATGAGAAGTTTAGAGTTCTGGAGTGGGAGTGGGGCATGTTACTTTCAACCACATGCCGTATCCAATCCAAATCTGCTCTGAACATCACCGAGAACACTGTGCTCCGACCGTGGGACGAGTGAATCCAGTTCGGGCTGGGCACATGAGCGCCTCAGAAGTGTATTAGACAGCCATCGTGGACATGAGAGCCAGATTTTCTTGGGAATGGCTATAGTTTGGATCCAGAATGTCCCCCCACCAAGGCCCACGAGTCAAAGGATTGTCCTCAGCCCATGATGCTGCTGGAAGGCGGCAGAACCTTTAAGAGGCAGGGCTTCAAGGGAGGTCACTGGGGGTGTGCCCTTGGTGGGCGTTAGGACACTTGTCCCTTTTGCTTTCTCTCTTACCTCCTAGCCTAAAGTGAGCAGTTCTTCACTCTACCATAGGCCCCCCAACAAGAAGGCCAATCAGTTACACACAGCAACCTCCAAAACAGTGCATGAAAGTGAAACTGTCCTCCGTAAGTTCATGATTTCTGGTGTTTGTTACAGGGACAGAAAATGACTAGCACAGGGTTACAGTTCAGTGTCATCCCTGCCGAACTGTGAAGCTAGGGGCTGGTCAGTTAGGCCATGAACAAGGGGCTTCTGACCACATTCTGGTGATGCAAAGAAAGTCTTCAGTTGTTCAGACTGAGTATCTTCCAGTGGCCAAGTGAGTGCACAAAAGAGGTACTAGGAAAAAATTAGTGACTTTCCCATCTTCCCAACCCAGCTTTTAGTCTGGCCCAAGCTATCACTCTCAGTATGTTTACTGTTTAGTTATGTATTCGCTATTCGCTTTCTACATTGTTAAATTTCTGTGCTCTTTTGGAGTGAGCCAAACTTAGTGCTTTCCCTATGCAGCAGGGGAGACCTGTCAAGCTCTGGGAGAGGGACGCGAAGGCCCTCAGGAGGGCGCCCATCCGGAGTTCTTTGTCCACTGGACATGCACCGTGGTTCCTGCAGCAAACCCAGCTCACTTCCCTCTTACATGTATTTTACTCTTTCCTCACCTCTCTCGCTTGCCAAGGGAAAGAGCTGTTGAGCCTCCGGTTCTTCCAGCAGCCATTTCATGACTCTCTCTCTGTTCTGACTCCAAACAGGCATGACTCAGGGAGCACCTGCTGGGCACACTTAGTTACTCACTCTGTCCACAGGTTTCAGGCACTGCCCTGACAGACCCAGGCTGAGACTCAGGAAAGTAGGGAATGGACTCAGCAGTGATGGTCGATTAAAATGCTTCCTGGAGGAGGTGGCATTTGAGTTGACTCTTGATGAGTTTGGAGGCTGGATACAAAGAAGAGAAGGAAGGTGGCATTTCAGGTGAAGGAAATAGATGGTGATGGCCCCAGGAAGTGTGCGTGGAGGATGGCAGGTACCAAGAGAGCCCAGAACATGGCACGTAGCAAGGGGCAATGGGGGATGCGGTGGGGAAGATCGGTGGGCAGCAGACCGACTAAGGGGCCTTAATGGTTCTTGTGAGGCTCCCTGGCTGCTGGTCCTCACCTGAGTGCTACCTGTGGGCATCCCAGCCTGGTATACTTGGTAGACTTGAGGGAGCCAGGCTCTCCGGGCTCTACATGTGTACTCACAAATTATAGTTATCTTGCATCCTGGTAGGGAGCTAGTTGCATTGCCCATTGTTTGCTGAGGGCAGGATGGGATAGAATTTCAAGATAATACCACAAGAAGAGAGCAGTTAAAATTAGACCAGAACTTCTCCAAATGCATCCTACCAGAGATCTCAAATGGAAATATCTACAAGAACCAGGCTGATCATAGAAGGGAAAGCAGCCTTGGAGGACAAGAAAACAGATTTCAATTACCTGATCTATGACTATGACCAACTTGGCAACCCACCATCTGTGTCAAGGGGCCCCATGAGCCCTAGGGCCCCCATGCCTTTCTCTAATAGGTTGTGAGCTGTGGAGTTGGGTGAGTGCTTTGTGGCCTACGGTGGCACTGCTGTGATCTAATAGTGAGTTTCTTGCAGGATCCTTGCATTTGGGTTTTTGTAAGTGTAAACAGGAAGTGGTGCAACAACACTTTTGTTTTTGTTAACACAGGACAAATCCAAGGCCAAAAAGTCACTCAACTGCCTCACTTCTGGCCAGAGGTAGAGTGTGGGCACAGGCTTGGTTTTTTCCCAGTGTTCCCGTGGCCCAAGCAGCACTGCTATTTGGCCTGAAAGTCTGTGACTTTCCCAGAGAAGCAGAAAGGAAACACGTTCTGTACTCTCTCCCTCACACTCGCCCTCTCTCCTGGTTTTTCTCCTCGCTCTGTTTTTCTGAAGGCCTGCGAGGCTGCCTGCACTGGTGGGAGAAGAGGTTTTTCCCAGCAGTAGATCGATGTGCAGTGTGCCGGCCTCTCCGGGCTGACAGGGCTGACCTTTATGAGCTCAGGTTTTCGTCTGCCTGTTGGGAATCTGGGAAGGTCTTGCTGTGCAGGGAGGGAGGGAGAGTAGAGTCTGGGCCTGCAAAGGGGGTACGCAGGGACTGGTCACAGGGAAGGCAGGAAAGGGAAGCCTCTTGGAGGTCATTTCCACGCACACCACTTTCACAGATGAGAAAACTGAGCTTGGGGCCAGGGATTTAGCTCAGTGGCTCAAGCACTTACCTGGTGAGTGCGAGGTCATGAGTTCAATTCCTGGTACCAAAACAAAACAAAACAAAAAAAAACTGAGGCTTGTTTAAGGTCATTCAGAGAGGATTAGACAGAACCCCAAAATGCAGCGTCTGTGTGTGTACATATACACCTGTCCGTGTGTGTGTATTACACATATCATTATATATCCTGACTATGTGGATATTGCATACAAGGCTGTATGGTGTAATAACGCTGAGGTAGACGCTTACTATTTAAATGTGAGTGTGTGTGAAAGGTTGGCAGTGCCTTTGTGTGGAACCGTAGTTGCGGCCCCTCTAGCCAGGGACAGCTTTGGGCAGCAATGCCCTCCATAGCCTCTGACCCTGGCCCACCCCACACCATGCAGTTCCTCAAAGCCACAGGGGGGATCTGAGACTCTCACAGCCCTCTTCAGGTCCTTCCTTTCTCTCCCTCCTTCACAAAGACTCCTTCAGACAGGGAACTTGGCTGAGAAGTCACTTTGAAAGACTTTCCGTATGTTAATTACTGCCGGCCAAGGTCTAGAGCAGAGGTGGGAGCCCACCATCTGCAGGCGGGGCGCCCCGCGTGCTCTGCAAATCCCCATCATCTGGCAGGTGCCGTTTTGGGTTAATTAAGAGCTATACTGAGCCGTTTACCTGTCACTTCTGAGAATTTTAGGAAACTTTGACTTTCTTGCCATCTCTGAGCTTTGAACGAAGGAAAACCTATGATTTGGGGGTTGCTCCTGTGCCTGCAACCTCCTGCTTTCTGGGTGTTTTATCACCACCCCCCTCTAAACTGTTTACTTTAATCAGTGTTCTGTAGTTACCGCGTTGGTTTGTGCAGTCTGCTCTTCCATACTTGAAAACATAGTGCTGTTTGGGAGAAGCCTGCATTTGTCGTAGGTTTTAAGCCTCTGCAGTCCTTTCTTAATCTTTGAGAAAAGATCATTCGTTCTTCCCCTTCCTCCTGTTTAGTGGCTTGAGAGGGACTTCAATCTGGCAGTCAGGGGCCCCCTTCCACAGTAGGGGTCTGGGCGTCAGCACTAACTCTGGAGCTCTGTGTACGTGGCAGGATAACTCGATAAGCAGCTGGGTTCTCAGCTGATCCTGAGGCTCCCCTCTTCATCCCGAGAGTGCTCCCCCAAGAGTGATGCAAATGGTTTATAACCGGTGAGAATCTGGTTTACATGGGTATATGCGTTCGTCAAAACACAGCAATAGTATGTTGAAGATTTGCACATTTCATTATGTATAAATTTTACATCCAAAGAAAGATCGTGTTTATTCATTAAACAAATAATGAGCTTTAGTTAATGATATGCATGCCAGAGTACTTAGGGGAAAGTACACTGGCATTTGCAATTGACTGGGGACTGCAAAAATAATAAGATAAATGAAAAGCTAGAGGGATAGAGAGATATGTAACGAGCACATGTAAGAAAAACTTGGTGGTGGAACGAAGTGGCACCGTAAGTCTTCCCTGTGAGATCCTGTGGAATTTGCTGCGTGGGTGAGGGCCTGGCCGAGAAGAACATGGCCCCTCTAATGACCCAATCACCTGCTGAAGGCCCCACATCCCAGTACAACCACAGTGACAGCCAAATTTCAGCACAGGGTTTGGAGTGGACAAGCCATTCTCCTACATGTAGCCGCTTTTGTGAATGTGCAGAGACGAGCAGGGAACAGATGAGACTTCCAGACAAATAGCTTCAAATGGGAACGTGAACATCCCACTTTTTTTTTTTTCCATAGTGGGAATTGAACTCATGACTTGGTGTTTGCCAGGAAGGCGCTGTGCCACTGAGCTACATGCCCAGCCCCAGTCCCACTTCTTAAATGTTCCTGCACAACCCATTCCTCTAGGGGGCACGTGCACCTTCCATTCCCACAATCCAATTCCTTTCTTTTCCTTTTTTTAGGAGGGAAGGGGTTGGATTGAACCCAGGGCCTTTGCATTGAGTTACATCTCCAGCCCTTTTCTGTATTTCTTATTTTGATTCAAGGTCTTGCTAAATTGTTGAGTCGACAAGTGTGGGCTATAAATTGTGTTCCTCCTGCCTCAGCCTTCCAGAGCGTTGAGTTATAAGCTTGCTCCACCACGCCCCACTTCTTCTCTTCTGCATGGCCCTCAGCTGCTCTCTAGCCTTTCCCCAGGGCCCTGATGATGGCTTCCTTTTGCATAGCCCAGAACTCAAGGAAAGCTGTAAAATTCTTTTTGGAAACAAGGTTCTATTTTAAAGGAGCCTCTTTCTTCTTCCCTTTCTCCTTAGCTCTGTGGTCTCCTTAGCATGGGGAGAAGGTAGTTTCGTTCTTTTGGTAATATGATGTCAATTACCTCCCACCAGTACTCATTAGTCCATTTTCTCTTGCTATGACTGAATGCCTCAAGCTGTGTAATCGGTAAAGAATAAAGGTTGGTTTAGCTCACAGTGCTGAAGGCTAGAAAGTTCGGGATTTGGCAGCCACATTTGGCAAGGCCCTTCTTAATGGTAGAGACCTTCTTCCATGTTCCAAGACAGTGAAAGGAATCACGTGATGAGGCAGAACATTCTAGTCCAGGCCTCTCGTCCTGTCTTTATAAAGCCAGTCCCACTGTGTTAGGGTCCCACTCTGAGGGTCTCGTTTGACCTTAATTACCTTCCCAAGGTCCTGCCTCTAACTCCACAGTTGGATTTAATATCTACTCTCTTAATACTTCAATGGGGATTAAATTTCAACTTGAGTTTCTTAAGGGACAGTCAGATTATAGCTGAGCTCTGTCAGGCACTCATTCCCGCTGAGCAGATTCTACCCAGAGTTCAATCACATGCCCAAGGCCGTGCAACCAGTGAGTTGAGGGCTGATTACCAAGAAAGCCAGCAGCTCTCCACACAGGGTGCTTGTGCCCACCCTGTGTGCGCCCACAATGCCTCAGCTGCCTGCTTTCCGCTCCCACAGCAACACGTAGGACCCCTGGCCATACTAACTGCAGACCTGGCCTCAGAAGGCTCTGAGTCCAGTCCCTTTGCTCCTTGAGACTGCTCACTCCTCCGGGCATGACGAAGAAGATCATGGTATAGGTTCTGCTGTTAAAAAGAGTCCTTGGGGCCTCCATATGGTCGATTCCGGGCAGTGCCCAGGGCTGGCTGAGGAGGCCTCGTGTGCTGTGCACCCCCCAGGCGGGGCCTCACCGCCTAGTGAGGACAGTTTCCTAGGCAGGAGCTATTAATGTATAAAGAACTTGATTCTGGCTTAAAGGGTCAGCATTTCGGTGATGCCTCAAGCCTGGGTCAGGTAGGAGAAGCAGGCAAAGGGCCCCTGCTGTCTTCATGCTGAGCAAAGCTGTTACAGAGGGTGTTTACTGTGTGATCTCCACTTCTGGAAGCCTCGGCAAGACCAGAGCCAAGGACTGTCATTTCTGCCCCACGAATATCATTCCCGCTCCTGAGGAATATTTCATACAATAGAAGGTGCAGCGTGTCATCTTCAGGCCCATTCCCTATCACTTAGCCTGTGGCAGCAGCCACCCAAGGTCCCCCACCCAAGGCCCCCTTCTCCTGCCCCTCCCCCAGATGCCGGTGCTCCCTGGCCTGCAGCCATGCTCCGGTCCCAGCCCCAAGGGGAGACAAACCCCAAAATCCTGCCTCACGCATGCTCTGTGACTGCCTCTCCCGGGGCCTCACACAAGGCCTGGTCACACCCTGCCCCGTCTGCCTCCTCTCTATCCTTCAAGGACTGGTGCCCACTCCCCTCCATCCCAGATGCTACCCCAGGCCTTCTTTGGACTCCTCAAACTTCACTTCCAGCCTGCTTTCCTGAGGTTCTGGCAAAGAAGACAACTGCCCCTCGAATGTGAGGTTAGGGGTGACTTCAGGCAGAGAGATGAAGCAAAGGGCTACAGCCCCCAACCCAAGTGTCCCAGAGTTAGATGAGGGGACCAGAGTACCTGGGAGGTGCCCAGGAGTGGCAGCCCTATGGCTGCTGAATGGAGTCAGGATCAAGAGACAAGGGCCTTTACAAATGGGGAAACTGAGTCCCAGGTCAGGAAAGTAGTGCCACACAGGCAGGAAAGCCCTGACCTGGAAGACAATGACCTGGCTTTGGAGTCATCCCCTGGCCAGGGCAAGTTCCCCTCCCTCTACAGTCTCTGTTTTTTCACATATAAAATGCAGATGATTGTACCCACCTTGTGAGCTTCACAGGGTCATCGAGAGACTTAGCTGAGATTCTGAGTGCAGAGGAAGGCATGGTGACTGACACAGGGTTGTCACTATCCTGGTGTCACTGAGGGGGCACTCTGTCTCCATCTTTGCAACAATCTATCAACTGCTCCTACTTTATAGAGAAGGAAACTGAGGCACAGAGCGGTTTAGTGACCCACTGAGGGTCACAGAGTTAGAAGAGGCAGGCTCAGGATTTGAACTCATGCATTCTGGCTCCAGAGCTCTTGCTCCCAACCTCTGTGTCAAACTGACGGAGGCCCATGGGGTCCAGTAGTAGCATGTGGGCTTGAGCCAGGGCAGGCTGCTGCTTCCCAGCCAGCTCTGTGACCTGACAAGGCCGCTGTATAGACGATGCTTGGCAACGAGGACCTGGCCTCCCCATATCTCACGGGGTAAGGACTCCCTACAATCAAACAGCTTCACAAGTGGCATTTCAGATAACAGACACTATCCCAGAGGCCCCAACAGGTAGCTGGGCTGGTCCCTAGGTTTAACCTCATGCCCTGGAAAAGGTTGAGCTCACCTTGCCCAGAATACATCAGTTGCACAGGGCATCTCAGAGGACAGGGCCCTGGACTGAAGGTACCCACTATATCATACTTTTTAGGACACCAGGCAGGGGCTGAGTTCCTCGTATGTTCATTTCCTCTACTGAGGGGAAGGGTGAAGTAGGAGCAATGGAGTCAGAGAAATTGGCTTAAATATTGGCACATAGCAAATATCATTTGGTTCCTGGCTATGGGAACTAATAACAGAAGTAGTGGGAGCCATGATCTGAGTTAGAGGGATCTGCTTTGATAGTGTCCCTGGTTGACTTAGAAGTTGGAATAGAGACATGAACAGAGAAAAACCTGTGCCTCCAGGGAATTTATGGCCTAGTGGACGAGGCAGATAATTAACAAGATGAGCATGATTAATAGGACAGGTTGGAGTACGATATGGTCTTGGAGAAAATAAAGCAGGAAAGAGGGATGGATGAAGCCCGGAAGGAGATGAAGAGAGAACCACAGGGACTTCTGTGCCATGGGCGACCCCGAGAGCTACCAGCTGTCTGTCGGGGACACGGCATTAAGCTAGGGGCAGGAATGAGACGCGGTACAGAGAGAACCCACAGGGCCAGAAACGCCCATGCCACCGGGACTCTGCTGCAGAGCAGGGCAAATCCCTTGCTGGGGTGATGCTGGAGACAGTCTGCGTGGAGAGAGGCGTAAAGGGCGGTGTCTGCGGGCCTTGGCGCTCAGGGCTCTAAACCAGTGATGGTGGGTGGGAGAGGAGGGTCGCTGACTCAGGCCTAATCTCCAGAGGTGCTGGGGACCGTTTATGGCCCTAAGTGGGCCTCCAGCGGCCAGTGCCGATCTGGGGATGGACAACATTACACATCTAATTCAAGTCAAGTATATCGAGACCGTACATAGGGGGCTGGAGATCAGAGGGGCCTCCTGCAAGAGGTGGCCGGGGAGCTGGGCCTGGGCATAGAAGCCATGCTGCTAAACAGAGATGGCCTTTGCCCTGGTCACCCAAAGCCCTGGTCCAGCACAGCACTGTCAGGAAGTGCCTCTGATGGGGTGCTCCATGGGCCCTAGAGCCCAGAGGAGAGAGCGACTGTCCCCCTTCTCCAGGGTACTCTGTCTCCCTGTTTCTCCTATCTTGTGCTGGAGGAGGAGGAGGAGGAGGAGGCAGCACCTTGGCACTGATGGATGTGCCGAAGCTGGGCTGCTCGGCTCGGCACTGTCACCATGCTCTCCCTCCCTCTGCCAGAACCTGACACCCTGACCACTGAGGCATAAAAAACAGAGAATTGGAAAGCTCAGCCTGTCAGGCTGGGAGTGGCCCCCAGAGAGGACCGAGGAGGCGTGTGCACATGTGTGTGCGTGCGCGCACGCGCGTTGGGGGGGGACACTCTCTTTCTATGGCTGCCTGTGGAGGTGGGGATAGGCCTGCTGGGACCAGCAGCTAGAGGCAGCTGTCCCCTCAGCCCTGCCTCACTGTTCAGGCCCACCTGGCCGCATGGGGCCCACAGGGACAGGGCATTGCTCTTGGTCCTGGGCTCTGACTGAGCCTGGCCTTTGGTGGAACATGGGGTCTCGCTTCGGCTGCAGGTGGTCTCCTGGGGCTGTGTGACTCCTGTCATCTCCAGCAGGGCCGAGCCCACAGGCTCCGCATCTCGAAGCTGAGGCAAACTGCTGAGCAGCTGACTCTCCACAGTCTCTGCTGGACACACCCCTCTGCCAGGCACCGGGCCACCCAGTGAGAAGTTAGGGCCCAAACCTGTGCTCTGGGGCCCCCCGGCCATCAGAAGAGACAGGCAAGCCCTGGCTGCTACAAGAGCAACCAGCAAGAGTGTGGATTTGAGGCTCCCCCTTTGACGGGCTGGCAGTAAAGAGGCTTTCCTGAGGCTGCCATCTGGCCCAGCGAGGAGCCAGAGCCTGCTGCTCCTTGAGCCACTGACTGAGGGCCCTGTTCTCAGGGCCAGCCATGGCCCCACTCCGTGCTGTCCCACCATGAAGCACCTCACAGCTCATGCCTGAGGATGCCTGGAACCTCTAACAACTGCCCCTTCGCCAGTGCCTGCGAGACCCCAGCCCACCCGCTCTTCCTTGCCCCTGTCCTTTGGACTGTCCCTTCGTCTCAGCAGTGTACGAGTGGCAGCTGAGTTTTTGTCTCATCTCTCTGACCAGACTGAAGCCCCTGGGTTCACAGTGCAGACAGTCAGACTAGAGCTGAAGTCATGTTACAGGCAGTAGGACTGAACCACACTAAGAGGCTAGCAGTTTGCAGCATTGGACTGGGGCAGGTGTACCGGGGCCACTGGATGAGACCCTGGACGTCAGTCTCCTTGCCTGTGAAGGGAACTCATGTCCCCAGGAACCCCTGGAATGTGGTGGTTTCCTCGTGCCCATAGGAGAGACTGGCTCTTACTGCCCTTCGTACAAAAGGCTTTGTAGGAAGACAGGATAGGGCCTGGAGAGCCGCTCACTGGGCAAGGCTATGGCTTGACATGGCCTTTATTGATCATAAAAAGCACTTTCAACTCATTAAGGAGGCAAACATCAGCACCAGGCAGGCTGGGACATGGGGCTTTTTCTGAACTCGATCTAACATTTGGTTTCTGTTTCTCTCTCCATCACCTGCAGGGAGTGAGTTTTCTGGGAGTCCCTACAGCCACCCTCAGTATTCCTCATACAATGACTCCTGGAGGTTCCCCAACCCAGGGCTGCTTGGTGAGTACTGTCAGAGGCCCGTGGGTTCCTCGGCTGTGAACAGGCTCATCTGGGACTTCTCACTGAGTCCCTCAACAACCTGAGGTCCAGTGCCTGAGGAAGGGTGTTTTTGGGGGTGGCCATGGGATTTTCTGGTCCATAACTACCCCAGCGCCCCTGTGCCCTCATCTCTTTCCCAGATATTCTGGTGGGTCAGGGAAAATATAGAAGAGCAAAAAGGGAAAACAGGGCATTGAGAGAGGAAAAAGGAAGATAGAAATTATCTGTGAGTAACATATTCCTTAAGAACCATGAAATATGGTGCCAACGCTCTAAATAGAAGCAGTAAAGGCACCAACTTGGATTAATCAATGGGGCTGCCTGGAGAGGTGTCTTGCCAAGGACTCTGAGGCTCAGTGTTTGATTAGTGATGTCTGCCATGGATGCCACCAGTTCCAGCTCCACACTGCCCTGTGGCTGAAGGCCTGCCAAATTACGCCATGCAGGGCTCAGCTGGTGCCCAGCCTCTACCCAAGCCTTGAATTGACAGATTGTCTATAGCTGGTGCCAGCCTGATCTGTGAACATCATGAATGTGTTTTTGCTCCCTAAAGACCAAGCAGACTAATTTAGCCCTCAAAGGTCCAAGAAGAGCCTTTTGTTTTGTTGACATAAAATTACATGAAATAAGCTGGTGAGTGCTGGCTGGAGCTAAAGGATCTTAAGGCAGAAGCTCTGAGTTACAGATGTCACTTACCATCTGGGGCATGGAGCCACCCAGTGAGCCTGCAGGCAGCAACACTGATGCCTCCCCAACATCAGCTAAGAGTTTTCCAGTTGGAGCAGTAAAAAGCCAGATGTGGAAAGAGCTGAGACTCTGTAAGCTTAAAGAAGCCTCTTTAAGCGAGAGAGAACCTGTTAATTTCCTGAATGTTTAATTACTTGAGGCCTGAGAAACATGGTCTTCATCAGAAAAACAGTAATCTGATGTCTTCAAACTCAAGTCACCAAGTCATAGATCTGTGAAGGAGGCCCTCAAGCTCAGCCTTGGCTGCTTCCCAGAGCTCACTTGGTGATTAGGACAGACACATGGTGTGGACACTGCCTCTCTCTTGATGCTGCCACTGCACGCTCTTGGGACTATGGTGCATAGCTATGGATGAACTAAGGAACACTGCTGGTTAGTGCTCCAGGCCCCTGTGCCAGGGAGTTTTCTAGCATACCCTGAGGTGACTGGGAGGTGACCCCGAGGAAGCTACATTGGCCCAGAGCTTCCACACATGATTGCCTGGGGGCTAACTGGGGCCTGAAATCTACCCCATCTATGGCACAAAACCCTGCCAGGAGGCCCCTTTTCTGATTTTCATGAGGCATGAAGTTGGTAGTCAGCTTCATTTCTTTGTCTGGCCGTTTAAGGGGCAGAGAAGTGGAGACAGTGCTGCTCGGGTACTTGTAGCTCAGGGGTGGGTTAGGAGCTGGGGCACAGAGCAGCGTGGACAGACAGGAGGCCTGAAGCAGGAGGCTGGGTGTCCACGGGGACTTATGCCCCACATCTGAGGCTTTTGCTGCCCAAGCTGCAGTGATATGCAGGTCATGGCTCCAGCTGTCAGAGGCTTGGTCTGTGTGCCCAGAGGATGCAGGCTGTCCTGGGAGCTCCCAGGCTAGCGGTGAGGGACAGCTGAGCAGATGTGTCTTTGCTGGGAGCTGCTCAGGGCTGTGCAGAAGGCCAGAGCCAGTGTGAGGAGGAAAAAGAACCAAAACTCTGTGCCCCTAAATGAGCACTTGCTAACTGTCTCAGGCACAGAGAGGCAAAACCCTCCACATGGGCTGTTTCATTTAATCAACGACTTCATGGGTCACATATTATTATCTCTTAGACAGAAGAGGAGAATGAGGCTCCAAAGGGTTAATTAGGTCAGCTGAGGTTCTGCAGGAAGCAAGTGGCTGAGTAAGGCCCCACATGACTCAGAGCCTATATCCCTGCTCCCCATATGACGTGCTCTCTTGCTCCTCCTGACTGACTGAGTCTGAACAGTGCTCGCCACTGAGGAAGGGGCCTCAGGCCTCTGTGGAAACAGGCCGGAGATACTTCAGCACTCAGGCTTGTGTGTGATGGGCACAAGTGCTCTATTTTTGAAAACCAGGTTAATGATGTCAGACTCTGATTTGAAAAAAACAGAATCCACTCTGGGTGGTTTAAGCAGAAAACAGATTTATTAAGGGCTATGAGGGACTCCCAGAATCCTGGGGCCCACAGCCAGAAACACCCAGCCATGTGGCAGGGCCAGTTTATTGAAAATATCGCCGTTGCTGCAGTTGACACCCCCACACCTCTTCGCTCTATGCGGTGGCTTTTCCTAGGATGCTCGAGACTGGACAGAAACAACTCTGCCCTGTCACCACCAAAGATGGGGGCCTTTTCCATCCCCTCCCAACCAGTGGAGCCCCCCACTTCCTCACGTTCTCCTATCTCAATCAAGCTCATCTGTGAGAGAGTTTAATGGGCACATATGAGTTGTGAGTTTAACCCATATAAGGCACCTGGGCCTGGCAGTGAGAGAATCCAGGAGGACGGGGGACAGTTCCTAGGAAACCACAAACATGGAAGGAGGATAAATGCTGTGGGGTAGCTACAAATATGAAAAGTGGCCCCCCCAGCTGCCCAAGTCTGTAACCCAGGGCATCCTAGTCAGGCCATCAATCATCTGGGCCTTGGTTGGCTCAGGTGTAAAATGGGGGTCATCACTGTGGCAGCCTTTCCAGTGGGTGTGAATGTGATGATCTTGGGGTACATGCCCTGAGTCTGCAGTGATCCCACTTGCTTGGTTCATCGTACTAGAGCCTTGCAAATAGGTCCAGGCCCCTTGCCATGGTTCCCTTACCATGGTGTCTCTGAGGCTTTAGCTGAGCGAGTATCAAGGGGATTCCATCCAGGGAGACCCAAGCTGACGGTGTCTGCAGTGTGGGAAGGGGGACGTATGTGGCACCTGCCCTGGGCTCCGTGATGCTCCTGTAGACCCTGTGGGGCTGTGGGCACAGGGAGCACGGGTACGTGAACACACACACACGCGCGTTCATGCACACACACACTCACACGCTGGCACTTAGCCTGGTACACGCTGCTCACACCTCACTGACTGACCAGCAATCCTATCAAATGAAAGTGAAGGACATGTTTCCTGTGGGTTTCACAAGAGAGCATCTCTCCTCACACGTGTGTCCAGCTGGGGCAGCTATAACTCAGCATCCTGTGCTGCCTTGTCCCCAGGCTGGGGCTGGGGACAGAAGAGACAGGCAAGGCAGGCAGGCTGGCAGGGAGAAAAGGCAGCAACGGTCAAATAGGATTAGAATGGCCGCGCCTGTGGCTACCGCCTCCACCACCATGTAAGGGGATTAGGGCAGGAGCCGGCCCGGAATAACTGCGCCAAGAAGTAAATTGATGATAATGTGAATTAGAGAGGAAAAATGACAGAACAAAGGACACATTTATTTGAGGTGGAAGTCTCATGGCACCAGAAAGACAGAGTGCTTTGTGAGGTGATGTTTTCATTTTTCACGGTAAAGCAAACTCTCACCCGAGGCCCAGCTCTGGGAGGGGTGAGCCAGAGCTGACGCGGGAGGTAGCTGGGTAGGGTGCTTGGAGGGCAGCCAGGGTGCTTGGAGAGCCTCCCCATCACCGCCTGCTCCCCATGGCCTCTTTGCAGGGCAGCCTCTGTGCTTCTCCTGCCCTGATGCTGTGCCCTGGGGTGGCCCCTCACCGTGCCTGTCTCCCCTGGGCTCCTGAGGCAGGAAGCAGGGCTGGGCTATAGCTAGTCCATGAGTACCTGCCTCAGCACTGTCCCATCCCACAGAAGATGCAGAGGGACACTGACAGCTAGCTGTCCCTGAGGTGGGGCTCCAGCCAGGGAGGCGGTGAGGAAGGCAGTGGGAAACTGGGTCTCTCGGATTCCTACACAAGGGATTGGTGTCCGTGCCTTTCAGAAGGACTTTGCCATTGTCCCTGCTGGCTGAGGCTGCACTGTCAGGCTGGTGGAGAGGGGAGTCTGCTGATGAGGGCTGGGTTCAGAGGGGAGGCTGAAGTATGCCCCAAACCCACCTGCAAGATTACATACTAGCTCTATAGCTCTGCGAAAATTATTTAACCTCTCTGCCTCATTTTTTTATCTATAAAATGGGGACCGTAATAGTCTCTACCTGATAAGATTATGCTGAACATGTAAAAGAGTTGATGGATATAAGATATTTAGAAAAGTGACCATTCCCACAGCATTTTCACATCCTTATTTCAGGGTGCCCTCCCAGTGGCCCCACTATGACCCCCTGCTGCAGATGAGAAAACCGAAGCTTAAGGGAGTGAGTCACAGCCACAAAGCCTAACTGGCAAATTCCAGGTCTCAGCCGCCTCTCACAGGATGAGTAAGAACAGCTAAGATTGCTGGATTTAGAGGAGATTTCAGAGAAACAGGAGTCCCTTCATCTGGGAGTTAAGAGGCTTGCTGGTTCCACCAGCAGTCCTATGGCCACTGTGAGCTGACAGGGCCCCAGCTGCCACCTGCCTAAGTTCCTGCATCCCTCCAGCCTAGCTATGCCTTGAGCTGCATTATGGTGGAAAGAATCTGGAGCCTGCGGCAGACGACCAGTGTTCTAGGCCAGGAGCCGAAACTGAGACGCTCAGTGGCTTCGAGCCTCAATTTCCTTACCTAGTGGCTCCAACCTCTGTGGTTCTAAGAATCTACCAGTTCCCTGGGTCCCCCAGTTTCCCTCATCTCTGGGGATGAATTTTAGCATAGAGCAAGGTTTTGGGGTACCACACGCAAAGCATGTCAAAGAAAGCAGTCCAGAGGCAGTGGGAGGAACCCAGCATGCTGTGGAGGCCTCTCCCACAACTCTGTCTCTGTCCCCAGGTCTCCCAGAAGAGGCTGACACCTCCCTCCTACCTCACACACACATGCCCCAGGCTCCCCGTGTCCAAGCTCAGCCCAACCCCATTTCCTGACTTGCCAGAAGACGATGTGTCCCCAAGAGCTATTTCTCAGAGTTCAGGTCCCCTCCCTGACCCTGAGTCAGCCTTCCCCAGACCAGGCCAATGGTTGCCAATGATTGCCCAACCCTGCACCCAACAGGATTGGGAAATGAGCAATGAATGCATGGGCAAGGTGACCAAGAAGTTCTTTACTGCTTTCTGCTTGATCAGTAAGATTGTTCATTCACATCAAAACCCCAGCTGGTGCAGAGGGCGTCCTGGGCTGGCAGCAGGTGCTGTTAACATTACGGTACATTTGAGATCACGGCAGACCTCAGTTTCGCTTGAGCAGGATGTGTAAGCGTGGCTGGAAGGGCTGGTTGTTGTGTGAGGTGAGTCAGAAGAGGCTGACCAGGGCTAAAGCACAAAGCGCCTGCAAGCCAGACAAGCATCTGAATGCTCTTGGCCTTCTAGGTCAAAGGCCAGCACATGTTTTTTTTAGGAGGGACCAGATAATAAATAGTTGAGGCTTTGTGAGCCACGTGGTCTCTGGGGCAAACACTCAACTCTGCCATAGTAGCAGGACGGCAGTCACAGTCCAGGACGAGGAATGAGCAAGGCTGTGTCCGCAGAGCGTCACGGGCAGCTGGGAGGATTGGTCCCGAGGGCTCCAGGCTGCTGAACCCGGCTGCAGGTAGCAAGGAGCCCTGAAATCTTGAGAGCAGGTAGCAGCCTTGATTGGGTTTGCAGTTTGGGTAACAGATCAGGATAGTGATTTGGTGAAAGGGGACTGGGTTGAACTGGGTGAGAGGACATAAGAGACAGAGATGGGGAAGTTGGTACACAGGGTATCCCAGGGCCAACCTCAGAGCCTTCTCTTGTCTCTTCCAGGCTCTCCCTACTACTACAGCGCCGCTGCCCGAGGGGCTGCCCCACCTGCAGCTGCCACTGCCTATGACCGTCACTGACCCTTGGAGCTAGGCAGGCGCCAAGCACTTACAGCACATATCATTAAGGGAGATAACCTCCCAGCACCCCCAAAACAGCCATGGGGGTGTCCACAAGATCATCCCCCAGCAACTCCTCCATTCACCTGAAACTCGCTCCTTCCCCTTTTCCTGCCAAGGACTCAGGTTCTCTGGTAGGGCTGTTGACTATGGAACCTTGTCCCTTCAAGTCAGTCGATGAGCTTCTCCCAGTGGTGACAGGGTCTCTGCAAACAACCGAAATGCGCCCAGCGCAGCCTGCCGGCCCCCGCTGCCTGACTGCCTGTGTGTCTTGGTGTCTTGGCCACTGCAGCCTGGGGAGGAGAACCAGCTTTTGTTTCTTCAGCAGCACCTGTGTAAATACCTTCCTGCTTGTCTGTGGGCCTGAAACTCTGACTTAGCAGACTGCCCACCCCACGTTGCATCTTCTACTCACAGTGCATCACAGGACAACCTTTGGCCTGTGCACAGAATGTCCCCTCCGCCCTGCTGCCCCTGTCACATGAGCTGGAAGCTCTCCTTGAGACCAAGGATGGGGCCTGGCCTCCTGCTCATCCCTACTGCTCTAACGTCTTGACTGGGAGTCTCCCTGGACAGACCTTGCTGTGAGCTGCCCTGAGACTCCTACAGGAAGAAAACCCTGTGGGGAGATGTCCTGGCTTCTTGTCTCCATTTCCTTGGGGCCACTGCAGTGTGAGCAGATCTTTTCCAGATCAAAGGACTCAAAACAGAACTGTCTCAGAGATTCTTCAGCTGCTGTTCTAAAGCAAGAGATCATCCAAGTGTTGATTGCATTGTGGACTTTGGATGTCACGGCTGGGCAGGGTCAGAAGATCATCTGATCTAGGTCAGGGAGGGGCATGAGGTTCTCCTGACCCCCTCAGCCCCTGGAACCTCTGAACTGAACTGGAATGTTTTCTGAGGCATGTCCAGATTCATATCATCTTGGAAACCCACCATGGACACTTCTCCCATCCTCCAGGACCCCAGCAAGTGAACCCCAAGCAAATCTGTCCCATAGACAATGATTAGCAAAGTGGATCTTTCTCCGCACCAAGGACCACAGCACCCTAGAGTGTTCAGCTAGCACTCCTGAGCTGCTTCTTGGGGTAACTCTCTGCACCCTTGCAGAGCTGGGCCTGTGGCTGGGCACAGAGCTGCTGGGGTTGGGAGTACTTGCTTAACTTCATGCAGCGCAGACCTACCTGTTGATACAGGGACCGGGATGGTCGCAGCTATGGCCAAGGACCATAGGAGCTCAGAGAGGGAGTGTGGGGGACTCAGTGTGGGATAGGCTGCTCTGAGGAAGCCAGCTGGGAAGATGGGGAGACAGAAGAAGGCCTTCTAGGGGAGAGACAGGACGAGCAGTGAGGGATGGGTGTGTGACATTGGAGTGGTCCTGAGATGGGGTACCAGGTGCCCCTTGCATGGTCTCTCCTGCCAACACACAACCTGATGGAGCCCCCATCCAAACCGGGCTGAGCCACAACAATGACAACAGGCTCGGTCATCTCATGTGACTGTCCCTTCTGTCTGGCAGAAAGCTAGTGTAGCCTGACCTTGGGGTCATCAGGCCTGGCCATTCTTGTCCTGGCTATAGCTCTGCTTTATTGTAGGATGTCAGGCAAAACCTTTAAGTTTGAGTCTCAGCTGCTTTCGTACAGCAGAGCCACCAGAGCACATTCTCCTCTTCTTCCCTGAGAGCTGGGCTAGGACAGATTAGTCTGGAGAAGACTTTCCACTTCTGAACAGGCATTTAGGAGTAGGCACATGAATCCTGCGAATGTTTGGCTTAAGTGGGAAACAAGAGCACCTTGAAAGGTGGGAGGCAGAAGCAAACGCCTAGTCCAGTGCCACTAGAGAAAACTGAGGCCCAGCTTGGCGAGGACCAGTTCTGTGCAGGGAGAGAAATCAGGTCTTCTTTGGTTGTTTTCACATCCTCACAGGATAGGAAGGCAGAAGAGAATACCAAGGCTCAGCAAAGTGGTGTCTCCAAGCAGTGACTTCACACGGGTGGAGCTGGGCCTGGCCCTGCCTCCTAACACAGGATGATCACCCTCAGCCCTTTTTATCTCCTATTCCTGGGAGAGAAGTCGACAGTGAGGGTAGTGGAGGAGGTTCCCGGCCCAGCGTTCCAGCCGGGGGACCTGGGACTGTGACAACTGGCATATAGTCCCAGTCACCTAGAGAAGAGGTAGGGATAGTGATCACCACTCCTGTGAAATCTGCTAGGTAGAGAGGGAAGGCAGCTGGCACCAGAGCCCAGCCATGGTGCCGAAATGACCTGGCTCCAGCCTCCACCTGGCAGACTGAGTGGGAGAAGGATGTTCCTTGGCTCCTACCTTCCTCTCCCAGGAAGTGGTGGGACTGGGGGTGCCCAGTCCAGGCTCTTGGGCCTCTGTCCCCTGCCACCCTTCTCTGGGAGTGAGGTGCACCCACGTCCTTGGATCCTGGCTTCTCCTTGTGTGTTCAAGCTGAGGGGAGGAAGCCCCCTCCCTGGTGCCAGCTGCGTAAGGCACACGCATCCTTGCTCAACAACCAACCCCGCACTGGCCTCTCCCCGTCCTGTCCCTGGTTTCGTCCCAATCTGAGCTCCCTCCATGCCTTTTCTCTCTCACCTGAGGCTTTACCTGTCCTCAGATGGGACTTGTATTTATTAGCCAACCATGTGAAGCACAAGGTTACACAGGTGCACACGGATGTTCTCACCCATGCACACCTGCTCTGAGAGCTGCCTGGGGCTTAGTGAAGAGAGTCCAAAGGGCACAAACTGTTGAGTAGATTCCAGAGAATTCTGAATGGAAAGCCTGAGTCTGGGACTTCACCAGCATCTTGGGAGGCCTGGGGGCATCCTCCGCCGGCCTTCAGCCTGTGTTCCAGCTCTGACTTTTTGAAAAAGGATATTGTCATAACAGTTGTCTAGCTCCACCATGAAAATATTTGAAGACATATCAAACCCACCACCCCCTTCCCAGGGCACCCTGATTGGGGTTAGCACTTTCCTAGCTGTCGTTGTATCATGCTTTGTAATTCCCCCCACCAACTGGTGGGGCAGAGGTCATAATACCCATTTTACAGATGAGGAGATTTGAGGTCCACCAGATAAGACAGGGGTTAAATAAATTTGCAGATCTCCAGGCTCAATTCTGCCCCCCACCCTGCACCCCAAGATCTGTGTTCCTGTCATGAGAGTGCATGTCTCAGAGACGCCCACCCTCAGTCCTCCAGAAATCCCTTGATCCACAGTGAAAAAAGAATGAACAAGGGCCCCAAGGGCTGGCTGGATGATAAGACCTGGGGGTGGTGGCCCTGCTGGTCCCGCTGGATTCTCCCTAACACTGAGGCCTGCAGTCTTTGCTCAAATTCCCGCCAGCACTCCAAACCGTGGTTCATATTCTTTCTCCTGCATCCTGGAGCTCAGAGGGATCAGAGTCTGTCCAAATCTACACCACGACTGCTGAAGGACCCAGATATGGCTCTGCCTCCCAGGGTACAGAGTGCCAGGATCATGAGCCTTCCCCTCAGCCCTCTTTTCTCTGCCCTTTCCCCTTTGGAATAGACTGTGACAACATACGGAGTACCTGAGCTGTCTTCAGGATGCCACAGGCCAAGAGGACAGACCACAGTCTCAAGGGCTCTGACCTGTTTCCCAGCTGGGCAGATAGTGCCACCCTGCCCCTTGGGTAGGGCATGAGACAGCTTGGCCTGGTGGGGCCTGAGACACCCAGAAGTGGTTTTAAGCGAAAAATTTTAAAATGACATCAGCTAAAAAGAAAATATGTCTATTGGCCACATGTGACCTGATGGCCACCAGTTCATGACACCACCCACCATCGTTGTAGAATGTTTCCTTTCTTCTCACCTCGTTGTCCTCTGTGGCACATTTGGAGGAGGCAGAGCCTAGAAAGGGAAGATACACTCCCGGTTGTCTAGGAAGTCAATCCAGAAACAGGTGAAACCGGGTCCCGCCGCCCTTCCGGGCCTCCTCCCGGGCTCCTGCAAAGTGTCAGGGCTCTAAGGCTTAATGGGGAGTGAACAGCAGAGGTGGTGGGTTGGGGGTAACCATTGGCTCTTGCGGGAAGTCAGTGCTGCTGGAGCCCTTTCCCTAAAGCCCCAGATGTGGCCTCAGTGCACTGAGGGGTGAAATCTCTTTATGAGGAGTCACACTTCAGGGTGACTGGCTTGCTTTGGCAGCCTTGGCTTCTAGCCCCCCCCCCCTCCTGTGGGTGACATTTCAGCTAGAATTGAGCTCCAAGCCATGGGGAGCAAATCTTAAAAATCAACCAAGCACCCCAGATATATACCTGGCAACAAGCTAAGTGGGAGATACAGCATCGCAGCAGGTAGAGAAAAGCCCAGGCCCCTGGATAAGCCAGGTCTGGGCTAGAGCGAGTCAAGCCCACAGGACTCTGGGCTTGATCAGCCCCACTGCACCCTGCCGAGATGAGGCCCTGGCCTTGTCTCCTGTCTGGAGCCTGCTCTGACACCCTCCAGGCACACACACCGGTGTTCCTGGCGAATTGATTCCTTTAGTCCTTTGCCCTCAGAGAGGTTCAAGACAAGTACATTTCTTAAAAGGTAACAAAATACAGGACTGGGACGCTGGACAGTCAGGCCAGGACTCCTGGCCTGCAGGCTGCCCCACCTCCCGGCAGCGCCTTGAGCCCCTTGTCCCCCCATTGTACCCAGACCTCAGGATCCTCTTTTGCATATTCATGGGGGAGCCACAGTGTTGATCCATACTTCTCTGCTGTCAGATCCAGCTGCACCTCGAATGGCAACCAGGTCCCCAGGGGCTGGCTTCCGAGGACACAGCAAGTCCCTTGCGCGTGTGTATCTGATGAGGCTGCAGCTTCTCCGAAGCAGGCTGCTTCCTCTTCATTCTCCAGTATTTCCTGGGCATTCAGGTCTTAGTCCTGGATGCCCCAAGGATTGAAGGGGACCTGAGCATCATGTTACTGCCAAGGAGGGTCTCAGTCCAGGGAGTCCCGTTTAGCTCATCTCCAAGCGGAAGGTAAACATAGCCACCTGCAGGGAACGGAGACATTCCTATCCCTCCTGAGCAGAGCAGCACGCAGAGCCAGCGCCTGCCTTTCTCGGCACAGATTCCGAGTGGAGCCAGCTCAGGCGAGGCCTTGGCCTGTGGCAGGAGAGACAGAGGGCGGCTCCATGCACAGGACAGGGAGAAAGCGGGGGAAACCAAGGGAGAGGGCTTTGTGGTTCTGTGTTCCCCTGCCTGGCCTGGGGAGCTGGCTAGGGGAAGCCACACTGCGGCCTTACCTGTCCCAGCCTGGTTCTGCCAACCCTGAGGCTGTGGCTGCTGTGCCTCCCAGGTCCCCCAAGTCACTATGCCTATGGCCACATCTTCTCCAAAAAGCACCGTTAAGAACAAGTGATTTTAGATGATGGATTTTTGATTTACAAACGGTGCATTTCCCTTGGAGTGGAACAGAAAGGAAACCATTTAATGGCTCCCTTATTTTCAAGCATGAATACATTTTAATGAAACTATTTTATTGTATTTGAGGAAATGGAGAGTTGAACATTCCAACCAATCAATAGCCAATTAATTGCTATAAAGCTAAAAAGAAAATAAATAAATCTCAAGTCTATCTTAAACCTCCCGCAAAGCTCAGAGCCTCAGAATCTGGACTTCCCCCTCCCAGCGTGTGCACACGAGTGTGTGGACAAGGCACACACCCCGCACCTACACCTCAGATTTACTTGAAACTCAGAAAAAGCGCTGAGTCTCCTCATGCCAATTCTTGCCTGCTGTCCTTACCTTTGGTCACAGAAAGTGAGCAGACCCGGCAGCAGCCTGTCCTGGGCTCAGGAAGAGGCAGACCTGGGCCTGACCCTAAGCCACCAGCACAGTGTAGGGTAGCGGGCAGTGAGGGCCCAGCCTGGGTGGGGCCCCACCTCTCAGCCCTGCCACTGGGCCTCCCGAGTCAGGCTGAGGTCAGAGTTCGGAGTCTGGTTTGGCTCTGGCGCCTGCTGGAAGATGCTGCCCTGGTTTTTCACCCTTTCGTGGCCTTTGGACATTGAGTATTTGTAGAAATGCAGATTATATTGCAAATAGAACTCTGCTAGGAAAACACATGAATTTTGCTTTTTATGCTTTGAGGCAGTTGATTTTGTCTTAGGAACTGAATTTCCAGCATCAAAGAAATACATATCTACTGTATCCGCCAAAGTTTGTGATGCCTGCATAGACGCTTACTTGTAAAAAAAAAAAAAAAAAAAAAAAAAAGTACAAAAACTAACAAAAAAAAAAACCCCAAATTGAATTGCCTTTGAAAGTAGGAGATGATGTCTCCAACAGATTGAAAAAAAATGCTTCTTAAAAATGTGTATGTTTTGTATTCTTTTTTTCTAGTAGAAAATAACTGACTTGAAATATTGGTGGCTTTTTTTTCTTGGTGACGTGTGTTGCTTTTGTGTGTAATAATATTTGAATGTAATTACAGCTGTGCCAATTTGCCAAAGATGTTGGACATATTTTTCTTTTGTTGGGAGGAGGGCAAGGGATTGGGTGGGGCTCGGGGGGTATGGGTTTAATTTTTTTAAGTTTTTTTTTCTTGTCAATCCTGAAATTTGTGGTCTTATTTTAAGTTAAATGGTTGGCTGCAACACCTTTATTTTAGATTAGTTGGATAAAAATGCAATAAGATTGGCGTAGTTTCAATATACGTGTGTCTTTTCATGAGTGACTGTTAACTTGTGAAGAATTGATTTTATGTAACCTTTATGTGAGATAATTATTTGTAAATATTTGCCATAATTTTATTGGTTCCTAAAATAAAAGTAATTTTTTAAGTTCAGAAAAAGAATTTGATCTGGTTTGCTTTTATTAGTTCATGCGCGGGTTTTGCAAGTTGACTAAACCCCATGGAGTTGTGGGGGGGTTTGATGGCTCCTAATTAAATCAAGGTCAGAATAAGCTGGGCACCCAGAATGATGCATTGCAGCGCTGGACTCTGGCCTGGGCAGGAGCAGGAGGAAACGAGCTCACCCTTGAGGGGTCTCCAATCAGCAAACTGAGCATGTAGTGTGTCCCTGCCACTGCTAGTCACAGCAGTCAACAAACAGGGTGAGCAAGAGCCCTATTTTCAGCCTACAATCTAGTGGATGTTGTAAGGCTTAAAATAGCACATGCAGCCCAGGCATGGTTGCACCATACCTATAATCCCAGCACTCTGGAAGCTGAGGCTGGAGGATTGCTCTGAGTTCAAGGCCAGCCTGGGCTACAAAATGAGCTGAAGGCCAGCCTGAACTGCGTATCAAGACCCTGTCTCAAAAAGACAAAAAAAAAAAAAAAAAAAAAAACTCCACAAAAAAGCACATGTAACATGTAACATGACTCGGGCTGAACTTCCTGGAAGCTGAAATGTCTGGGTGCAGACAGGTGTAAGAAGCTGCTCGCTCCCGGATGCATGCCTGCAGGCTCCATAGCACAGGCTGTATCGGGCCAGACCTCAGAGCCCACAAGCCACAGCCCTGCTGTGGGAGATGCTCTACTCCTAGGCTTTCAGAATGGAGGGGTTTGGCTGCAGAGGAGCCCAGAGATGGCTTTTCATTAGAGGGCAGGGTTGCTGCAGACCTGAGCCCTGCCCCTGCCGGGCAATGTCACTCCGCAAGGGCAGGCAGGGACCACTGCGCCTCTTGGCACAGTGTGTGCAACTCAATAATTGCCAGAGATGGAGTGGGCAAGTGACCGCGTGGGGCCGTGGACTGCGACTCATCCATATGTAACAAAGCAGACTGCACGGCCTCCATTCATTTCTGCAATGGATGGTGATGACGGTGGTTCCCGGGGGACAGAGCAAAGCGAGAGGACCGTAGCAGAGCTCGGGCCCTTCTTCTCAGTGCTCAGTGCAAACTTCAAAGAGAAGCAGCCTGTTTAAAACTGAAATTGGACCCCCGACCTTTGGGGACTGGTGATACAAGGAGAACTTCTGTCCCTGACAACATAGCTCTTGCCCCTGGTGTTCTGTCCCCTCCTCAGAAATAGGGTGCCAACATCTGGGGTAACTGAGGCAGGTGCAGCCCTACCTGACAGTTGAATGCAGGGGCGGCTGTGCCCCTTACCTGAGCACACTTGGGCCGCCCCTGACAGTCCCTCTGCACTAAGCAACAGTCACAGAGGGCAGAAGGGGACACTGAGATCTGGCGTGAGCTGTTAGCCTCAGCCCCCCACTGGAGCACCTGCAACAGGTGCGCGGTGCAGGGATACCTCGTGGCAGGATAAGGCTGCTATCAGGCCAAGCGTAAAGCTTCCGAACACCCTGGCTGAAAGTCTCTCCCCCAGCTTTTGAAGGTCACTTTGCTGTTGTAAGCAGTCCCTTAACTTCTAGAAGCCTTGATTTCTGCACCTGTATCATGTTTACAAACCTTCAAGCTGGGTGTGGTGGCTCAGGCCTGTAATCCCAACACTTGGGAGGCTGAGGCAGGAGGATTGTTGCAAGTTTGAGACCAGCCTGGGCTACAAAGTGAGCTCAAGTCCAGCCTGAATTGCATAGTGAGACCTTGTCTCAAAAAGACGAAGAAAAAAAAAAAAAACCAACAACAAAAAAAACCCACCTCATAATATTTCTCTCAGTGCTGCGAGGAGTAAGTTTTATGCACAGTGTACAAGTTTTTCTAAATGACAAATCTGGCTTTTGCCATGATGGCTTTTCTGTTGTAAAGAAGTCATAATTTTGTACCCAAAGATCAAATTCTACTCGGGACTTCCTCTGTGCTAGGTGCAGAGGGAAGGTAGGATGCAGAAACGAACCACCAGGAGCTGGCGGTCTGGGGGTTGGTGATGTGCGTGTTGTAACTCTAGACACCATGTGACCCGTGTCACTGACACATGGGGCAGCTCAGAAAGTGTAGACTCAGGAGTAGTCAGAGAAGGCTTCCTAGAAGAAGTGAAAAAGAAGCAGGATTTCAGTAAAAAATCTTGAAATGAGAAGGAAAGGCCGTCCTGGGAGAGGAATGGGTGTGTATAAGGCCACAGGATATGTAAATGTGTGCTGGTATGAGATACTGGGTTGTCTGCCTCTGAGCTATCTGAGCACCGTGGCCCTTTCCTCCGGCCCACCTTCTGAGGTTCTGTGGTGCCCTTCCGTCAAAGTGAGGGCTACACAGGGGTGCCTGCTCCCCACGGGGGCGGAAGCAGATGGGTTTCCAGCTCCACAGACCTGCCAGCCTTGGAACTCCTGGCCAGTTGTGTGGGAATGTGGGGAAGGAGAGTCTTCTGGCTGACCGAGCATTGCTGTGGCCTCCCTAGCCTGCTGCCTCACAGCCCTGTCTGGGAGAGACGCATGCTCCTCTGACCCCAGGAGACTTCACTGGGAAGCCTCCTCTCAGGGACTTCACTGGGAAGCCTCCTCTCAGCCACTGTGATTTTGGACCTCTGGGAGAACTAATAGCTCAAGTGATCTTAATTTTTGTTTGTCAGTATGTTCTGATTTTTCTCTAATGCATGTGTCTTAAATACAATTTTAAGATAATTTTAAAAAATCACCATCATTATCTTAGTTTGGTCATACAAGCAGACCATGATGTGAGCCTGAAGGTGTTCAGCAAAGAGCCTTCCCGTGTTAGTTTTTGAACTGTTTAGCACAGGACCACACACTGAGCAGTTTAAACAATGGAGATCTGTTTCCTCCCAGGTCTGGAGGCTAGAAGTCCAAGATCAAGGTCTTAGGAGAGTTGGTGTCTTCTGAGGTCTCTCTCCTTGTCTGGTGACAGCTGTCTTCTCTCTTGTCTTCCCTCTAGTCTTCCTCTACAGGCTGTGACCAACTTCCTTCTCACAGGGGTACCACTTGTGCTGGATCAGGGTCCGCTCTAACAATCTCATTTTACCCTTAAGAATTAATCTCCAAATACAGTTACATTACCAGGCATTGAAGGTTGGAATTCCAATATATGAAGTTTGGAGTGATACTATTCAGTCTATTACACCACTCCAGAGCAGAGATTCAAGTCCAGCCTGAGTCTGCTTTTAATGGGCCAACCCTGCCTAGGGCTGTCCAGTGCCACCTCTACTCAGGAAGAGTATCAGATTCTCCCTGGCCACAACCAGAGGCTTCTCATTTCCCCAGGATAGGGAATTCTTTACCTCAGAACTTAGATAAATTCCTAGTAGAGCAAGAAGTTACTTTTTAAATTTTTTAGGAAACTAGCAGGGTTGTCTTGGTTACTTTTCTCTAGTTGCTGAAACAAAATACTTGATGCCCACAAGGAAGGAAAGAAAGGTCTATTTAGCTTACAGTTTTTGGAGGTTTCAGCCCATACTCAGCTGGCCACTCAGTGTGGCTAAGAGGTGCTGTTCATGGCGGCCACTAACAACAAGAGCAAAAGAGGCAAAAGGGAAAAGCACGCCTCCTTCCCTCCTTTATATCGTATGCTGGTTAATTAGATTAGATCCCCTGGGCGGGTACAGAACTCACACCACCAATCCCAGCACTAGACAAGGAGCCAATCACAAATGCTGGACTTGGGTATCTTTGGAAGGCCCACCCCCTATGATTGCTTGAGGCTTTGGGGGGATGTTTAAACACAAGCCATAATTATGTATTTCATACCCCCATGTGGAATGTGATTTTGTAGGTTTAAAAAGATGTAAAGTTTCAGAGAAAAAGCTAGGCATATTTTGGATATTTTTTACTTTTATTTATCTAAGAAAAAATTAACAAAATACAAAGACAAACAACTTGGAAAAATAAACCTAAGAAATATGAAAAGCTGTAATGTCCTAATATACAAAAATTTTAGAAGCGATTACATGAAAGGTCATTCCCACATCTATGTCTATATCAGTCTATCTATATATGATATGTAGAGATGACAAATACATAAAAACAAGTTATCAAGAGCAGTGACCATTTGAGTTCAAACACATACTGAAATTTATGCTGCTACTAAACTGCTACTAAACCGTCTTGCAATGTGAAGCCAAGGCTGCCTGTTAAACTCTAGGCCTGACACTAGTCCCAAGGTCACCTAGAGGAGTGGAGTTTGAAAAGTACTGGGTAGAAATCCCACACCCAGGCCTAACCAGTCCCAGGACCATGGTTTTCCTGCAAGGCCAGCTGCCTGCAGTCACAGGATGACATTGCAGCCCAGGTCAGGGGGGTAAAGTGCCGTGTCAAACCCAGTGGTGTTGTGAGGAAGGGCACGCGAGCAGCAGAGGTTCCCACATTATCCACAAACATGTGTAAATATTGCAACGGCTGTAATGTAACCAAGAAAATCACTTCCCGTTGTTTCCCCTTCAGTGATATTTTCTGCTTGGCTGAGTTTGCTTAGCACACTGGAAAGGCCAACTCATCAGTTCTTGTTGTTAATCAAGAGCAGTAATTGTCTGAGTTCAAAGCTCCCGACTCAGACTCTGCTGACTAGGATAACAAGTTCCAAAAATGCTAAGTAGTAGATTCTATAAATGGGCCTTCTTAAGTAGGGAAACCCCTTAAGAGGGCTTGGAAGGAAAACCTGTGAAGTAGAATTAAAACATTGTGCATACTTTCTAGAGCTTGGCAGATAAACCCTTGGAAGTCCCAGAAATTCTTAAAACTTGGACTATGTGGAGGTTCCCTCACTTCCTTAGCTACTGCATGAACTTATGTGTTGGTAATGTAGCTGATGTAGCAAACCTATCTTTGAACTTCAATGTCAGCAGAAATCTGTTTTCATTCCTGTAGCTGGTGTCCTGGAAGCTGGGCAGCCTTGATGTCTCGGAGATCCTGTCTCCTTTCTTCTTTTGGATTTACCATCTTAACATGCAGTCTCGAAACTTGCCTGTCTGTCTGCATCAAATCCGCATAAAGGTAAAGAGCGTGGAGCATGGTGCTCTGAGAGGGCTCCGTGGACAGGGCTCACATTCTACTGACCAGAGCCTTGTCCTGTGCCACACTCAGGTGCAAAGGAGGTTGACAAATATTGTCCACGATGTGGTGATGAAGGAAAGGAAATGGGTCTGTGACCCAGCCAGCCAAGATTTATCTTCACAACCCCAGTGAATTCCAGAGAATTTCAACCTCATCTTCACCAAGTTCTTTTCTACCAGCTCTGGGGCAGTGGAGGATGGAGCAGGCTGAAACAAAAGGGTAGCATGAAAGCAGTCTGCCCAGATCCCCGCTCACTACTTCTGCCGGGTCCTTGGTTGAACACAAACTGATGCCAGGCTTTTAGGACAAGGATATTCCTGTGCTGGAAGAGTGAAGGGGTTCCATGGTTTGTCAGCAGCAGCTCCAATCCTGACCCACTCTGATGTTCTGCCCAGCTTCTAAATGCAGGACTCTGGGTTGAGCTTTGAGCAATCATACCTATTAATGTCTATTAAGCGTTAACTGTTTACCAGGCACTGATATTTGGAGGAAATTTTTGTGTTATCTCAGAATTGCACACCCAAGTTGATGCCAAAATTTTACAGAGCCTCTAAAATCTGGGTATGTCACCTCCTGCAGTGCTGACAGTGACAATTCAGAGAATAGAGCTGGCCACCCACCCTCCCTACTCACTCACCACCACCACAGTCATCACTGCAAACACAAGAAGACAGAGAGAAGGAAGCAGCCCACTTAGGGGAAACACAGATTTGGGAGAGAGGTTAGCTGCCCGCCTCATGCTGTAGGAGTATTCTGGCTTCCTCTTCCATGCCAAGAGACAGTGACTGTGTGAGAATTCCCTGGAACTTTGGAGGTATCTTTGGAGGTATCTTCAATAAAGGGAGACTGGAATTTCACCTGCTATGTAATCATCTGCTTCACCACCAGAATCAGCGACACATCCTTGTGCTTAGTGAAGCAAAGGAAAGGCATGCATGTGCCAGTTGGGCAGTGGGGACACTGTTGTTACTAAGCACCTTTACACTGCCCTGCTGGACATGCACCTCAAACCCCTCGCCCTGGCAAAGGTGTATGTGGAAGCTGGAGGCTGCAGAGAGGACAGTTTTTGGTGGGGGTTGGGAGGAGGAGAAGTAAAATCCACATCTCTCCCATCCAGTAGTCCAGGAGTGGGGAAGGGAAGCACATGGGATTACCATATGATGTAAGGTGAAGACATTCTGCAGATGTTATTGAAGTCCCTAATGAGTTGATTTTAATCGAAGGAGAGATCATCACGGATGGGCCTGAGCTAATCAGGTGATCTCTTTAAAAGAGAATCTAGAGGTCAGAAAGGCAAATGCCTTCCTCTTGGCTCTGAAGGATCAGAGCATCATTTTGTAGAGAGGGCTGTGTAACAGGAAATGGCAGGCAGCTGCTGGGAGCTGAGCACATCATTTCTAGAACCACAAAGAATCAATGCTGTCATTAACCAGTGGATCAAGTTCTATCAGCAACAAGTGAGCGTGGAAGAGCACCTCAGACTTTATATGAGATAGCACCTTGACTTCAACCTTGGGAGACCCCAAAGGGAAGACCCAGCTAAGTCATGGTAAGACTTTTGATCCAGAGAAACCATGAGATAATAAACTCATGCTGTGTTTGTTTGTTTGTTTGTTTGTTGAGACAGAGTCTCCCTATGTAGTTCAGGTTAGCCTTGAGTTCACTTTGTAGCCTGGGCTGGTCTCAAACTTGCAACGATCTTCCTGCCTCAGTCTCCTGAGTGCTGGGATTACAGGCATGAGCCACCATGACCAGCTAACTCAGCTGTTTTAAGCCACTGAGTTTGGAGTGATTTGTTATAGAACAACAGGAAATGAACACAGTTTCTCTATAGGTTTCTGGAGCCACAGAGGTCCAGCCTCCTCTGGGGGGTGTGAGGGATATGGGAAGAGAGAGGGGGAGAGGGAGAGAGAGAGAGTCAGAGAGAGAGAACCAGCTTTAAATTATGTTTGGGATTAAAGTTTCAAAAATAACAGAACTAAGTGTTAAATACCAAAAGGAAACTGTTCTAATAACCGAAAGTTACTGGAAAGTTCTAGAATCAGACCAACAAGTCAACAAAGATCCTATTGCCTTTCCCAAAAATGGGAAAGGGCTGGTTCTAGGTAGCACAGCTAAGACAGGTAGGGTAGGAAAAACATTAATTCATGTCATGTTTACACCTCCATAGGTTGTGAGTCTTTACTAAAGGATTCCAAATTCTCCATCTCATTTAATCTTACAATAAAAATATTATTATTAGCATGCTCACTTTTACAGGTGAGGGCACTAAGCTTGGAAGGGGCCCTAACTCCATTACATAGCTGGTAGATGGTGTGGCCAAGAGCTGAAGTCAGACAGTGTGACCCCAGAACAGAGGTCTCTGAGTCATCACATCTGGGGGACACTCACTGGAAAGCACTCACACCGCTGGGTGAAACTGGCCCCATAGAAGGACGATAGTTGTGCTATAGTGCAGTGGTGCTATGGGAAGGCAGAACAGCACAGGGACAGGACTGCTGTGGGAATCAGAGCCACCCCTGAACACATCTGTCAGGTGAATTTGAACAGCCCCTTGAGGGAGGCCCGTATTTTCTCCAGATGAAGAAACAGTTTCAAAGAAGTTGATGTGATTGTCATTTTCTTGTTCCAGATAATGCTCTGGGAAGAAGGTGAGTGCCCTGTCCCTGAGTTGCCCAAATAGGAGCTGGATGCCCATTTGGCAACACTGAAAAGAATCATCCAATAATGTGAGGACTGGTAGCCTCTGTGGTATAAAATAAGCTCTCATTTGGTTTTTGTACTTTAATGAAAGTTAACACTCTATGTGGTTTAAAAATTTTAAACAGGACAATAAAGTAGGCAGGTGGGGGTCACTCCCTCTCCAACCTCAAAACTCCTGTATCTCTTTCCTATAACTACAGTCTGTGTGCTTCCCCCAGAGATAATCTGTGCATCTATTAGATAAGCATATGTATAGCAATCATATGCGCACATGCACACAGGTCATTTTTAAAACGTATTTACAGTCATGGAGTCTAGCTTCTTAAATTTCCTAAATGTCCAATTTTTCTTGGCAAAACTAGAAGACTTTTTAAAAACCCTTATTAAATATTTATTTTACTGCCTATAATAGAATTAGATCAGCTCTGAATGACTGACAAACCCAGAATAACAGTGGTTAAACCAGGCAGATCCTCTTCTCTTGTGTATGGAGTCTGGAGGTCAGTGATCCACAGCTAATATGCAACTTGGCTGAGAGGACCCATCAGGAGCAGACTTGGTCATCCCTGACCCTCCTGAGCCTGTGAACCTCAGCCCCACAGCCCAAGGTGGAGCATCAGGATTCCAGAGATCAGAACAGAAGAAACAAAGGAAAGAGGACCAGCTATCTCTTAAGTAAGCTTTCAGGAAATTGGTACCTAACCCTTCTGTGTGAGGTCTGAGTCACATGGTAACAACTAACTGCAGGGAGGGCTGGGAATGTGATCTCTATGCTGAATGACCCTGTTTTCCCAGCTGTAAATTCTAATACTCGAAAAGGAGAGAAGAGATTTTGGACCATCACTACCAGTTTCTTCCATATCTCCATTGTCTAACTGGTTCAGACTAGAGAATAATTTCTTCATTTACTGAATAAATGTTCGTGGAGTTGTACTGAAGGGTGTTGGGAGACAGGATGGGTATATGTGGGGATGTCAGAGGACCCATGTCTGTTCCAGAAACTCATGAGAGCCAGCTAAAATCCACCTCCCAGAACTGTCATCCTCTTGTCTGATTCCTCTCATACCTATGTCAGAAGATCCTCACCTGGACCTTAGTTGCTCCATCCATCCCTGCAATGAAATAAGGAACATAAGATTGAACCACATGATTTCTGGTCTTTTCATCCCAAAATCCCAATGACTCTAAATGAATCACAGTAAAGGGATTTGGGACCAAACGTTTACCATGAAGACTCAGAGTCAAAAGTGACAGATCAAAGAGACCTGAGGATTTCTTGGGTCTGGACTCCTCTATAGTGATCCTTACCCTTTGAAGGTCCTCTAATGTTCTGGAGTCCTATCTTGAGCCAATAAACTGGAGTTGTCACAGCAGCACCTAAACGAAGTCTGGGAGAATAAGAGATAATGAACTTTAAGAATCTGATCACAGTGAAACACCTCTTACTGGAAACAACCCCGAAGCCAGAGAATTGTCTGATTGCCAATGGCAACAGACCACCAAGGGGTACTATTAAAAATGGAGACTTAGGGGTCCTTGAAGGGTAAACATTGAGAAGAAGAGATTGTGGTTTCTGCAAAGAGAAGCCAACATGATCCATGAGGCTCTTTGGATGAAGAATGATCTGGTTGAGAATAAACAAAAGGATGCTACTGTTCATCTTTGGATGGCTTTAGTGACAGTTCATTGGCAAATCCACTAAAAATATCCAGCTTTTGAAAAAGGACTAGGACACTTTCTTGTGACTAACAAACCGGCTCAGAGAAAGAAAAACCAAATGTAAAGTTAAATAGATGCTTCTCTGGGTGGAATATAGTAATAATGTTTAATTCTCTAGGAACAGATTAACTGATTTTAGTTAATATTTGACCGCTATTGAGGAAGAACTTGTGTGGAAGAAGTTCAGGCAATGTAATTAAAGCACTGAAAGAGCTCCCAGGCTATGTGAAGGTTTGGAATATATCAGGTGAGCCTCGGTGGGGAAAAGAGCTTGTCTTGGATTTGAAGGAGAAGACACAGTTCAACAGGCTACTCAAGGGCTACTCAAGGACTGTTCAGAAACTGAACTTATGCTTAATCAAATGACTTTTTAAATGAGGGAAATGTTTGTGCAATGTTCGGTCAATCACAGCTCTGTGCATGTGGACAGTCGTAGCAGGCACGGTTATGTCCTGCTGTCCATGGTGCTGAAGCAGAGTGCTTTCCCAAACCAGCCAGATAGGTTTTCTCCTTACACCACGACACTAGGGTTTCTGTTCAACTTCACTAGCAATTCTGAGCCAGTGAGGGTTTTAATTTTCTATCTTGATGAAAAATGTGTGGTTTATACACTGTCGTGGAACAAATAGAATTGGGATTTATGTTTCACAACTTGCATGGTTTGTTTGGATTTTTTCTGTATATCTTTGACAGCCCTATCACATTTCTGACAGTTATGTATTTTTTTTTATTTCTGGGAAGTTAAGGAGAAGCAGGGAATATGTTTTTTCCACTTACTCCACTAAGTCTTTCTTGGGAGTCTTTGTGCAATATATGGGCCTTTGTACATGTGTCTCTTCTTGAGAGAGTACATGTCTAGGTAAGGTGTGTGCAATGTCAGTTTGCACTATGAGCATGTACATGTGTTTAGTGTGAGCCTGTGTATTTACATTTGTGTGTACTGTCATAATGGTGGTGATGGTGATGTGTGTACACCCATGTACAATACAAAGTTAGCCAATTAGGTGCTACTCCAATTTAGATGCAATTGTGAGGAAACCTTTCTCCTCGCAGAGCCATGCACTGATATTGTATTGGGTTTGCCAGCAATCGGGAAGGGTTAAACTGTTCTCCATGCAAATTCCATGTGTTTTCAATTAACTTCACATCTGTGTTTACAAATGTGGGGCTTTAATTTTATGTAGGTGAGGAAAATGTCTCAGTCCCAATTATTAATCAAGGTACATTTCTTCAGTGTGTGCTGTAGAGTCTTCATCAGGAAGTGCTATTAAACATGACATCAATCCCAATAGGTTGACTAATTCCTTTTTCATTGTTAGAGCAGATTTACAACTTGGAGTCAGGGTGTTGGATTTTTTTTCCCACTAGAAAATTCATCTGTATCCTAGAATCAGCTTGTAGCTCAATGTAAATTCAGTGTAGAATTTAGTCAGTTATTAAGTGGATTTAAGTGGCTGAACCCTGGTGTAATCTGACCAGCAATGCATGAAGGAAAGAGTTGGAGGTGTAAAAAATGTCAAATAGCTTTCTCAGATGCATTAAACTATTAATAAAGATAAAACGATCTTTATGTTTGGGGTTTAGAACATCTCTTTTATGATAGCAAGAAGCCACTTTGATTCACGACTCGTTGGTTTCAAGGTCTGGTGTCATTATTCAGAAGGTGTCAGGAAGAAACAGAGACAAGCTCCTCTGCAGGGGGAGAGGTGAATAAGAAACTGGGAGTTTAGGGCTGCTCGGGAGCAGCTGGGTTGGGCAGGGAAATGTGACAGCAAAGGAATGAATATAAAAGGCGGCTGATGATCGCATCCACATCATGCAGAGTCCTCTGTAGAGTCATTTCCACTTGGCCCTGAGATATGTTTTTCTGAGGCTGTTTTCTGTGAGACATGTTCTTCTGTCCTGGGATGGCCATGGGCTCCCTGCAGAGGGGCCAGCTGCCATGTGCCTGTCTCAGCCCCAGCAGCTCCATCACTTTGGTCTACTTTGCCCTGTACCCAGCCAGGGTGACCTCTGTGGACCATATCATGCAGATTCTGGTCCTCTGACTTCTGGTTGGAAGGATCTAGAGCTGGTAGGAAACGAGAGAAAGAAGAGCGAGAGGTCAAATGGCTTGTTCCCCACTTCCTTCCCTCGCCCTCAATTCCTGCAGTGGCTGCCTGCTGGAGTTACATCTTCTTTCAGCCCCTCTTACAAGGCTTCTGGTCCTTCTCAAGGTAATAGCTACATTTCCTGCCCTGTGCCTTAGGCTCAGGGTCTTAGCAGCCCTCCCCCAAAGCCACCCCATTCTATGTTGTTTCTGAGCCCTGCTCGCACCTCTACATATAAACTCATCATTAAATGCTCCTCAGCTAAACTTCTTGAGGAGACTGATCATTTTATCTGGGGGCCTTCACTGATTCAGAGGAAGCTTTCCCATGGAAACCAGACCTGATCTTTCCAGAGCTGCATGTGTACATCAGAGGCAGGAAGAGCCAGCAGGATGAGGAAACAGGGAGCTGGGAAATAGGAATCTTGGCATAATGAACTTGTAATATGAGGACCCCTGGTTGGTGGCTGCCTGTCCATGGAGGCACCACTGCTGGTGCTGACTCAGTTCTTCTAACAAATGTTGGCTGGAAGCTTCCAGGAACCAGATTCTGTGTTAAGCAGGACTTGAACTCACAGAATTGACAGTTCTGTAGAGGGCGCAAACCAACAGCCAACCAACAGCCAGTTTGCTTCCATGATGTAAGAGCTCTTGTAGGGTGCTGAAGAGCTGAGGAGCCCATAGGAGAAGCAGGTTAGGGAGGGAAAGTTTCCCAGAGGAAGAAACAGCCAAGCTGAGAACCCAAGAGATGAGGAAGAGATGTCTGGGGAAAAGAGCTGGGGAAGGGGCACAGGGACAGCGGGGGCTCCTGGTGGAAGAAACAAGTACAAAGTCCCAGAGTTGGGAAGAGCTAGGACATGTCACAGCTGCTGCAGACTTGGATAAACAGAGGAGGGGAGGCCAGAGAGAGCACTAGACAGCAGGCAGGGCTAGATCTCCAGCTCATCTCCCTGACAGGAGCCCTACAACAGGATTCTGTCTCTAACCAGGGCCACTGAGGCCCCCAGGCACAGCCAGGCTTGTGTTTATATAGGAGCCCTTGGTCTACACTGCACAGAGAGAAATGAGCTGCAGGCGGGTGACTCCATCAGAGGACTCATGGTTGGTTATCCGGGTCTGGTAGGAGAACAAGGAAAGGTGGGCTCAAATGATCTCATCGGAACCTTCATTTTCCATATGTGGACGTGAGACCAAGACAGAGGCGGCTGTTGCTCAGGTCATGCAGGGAGACAAGTATCTCTGGGTCGAGGCTGCCGAAATCAAAGGGAAGGGAAATCCAGGCTCTGGCTAGAAACTGCCTCCTCCTGGGAGGCAGCCGCATCCAGAGGTGGTGCCAGGGGAGGCTCTACAGCCCTGGCCACTGACAGGTGTGCTGGGGGGTGGCATTTAGACCTGAAGGACTGTACCCTAGCAGACCCTGGACCCTCAACTGAGCACACCCTGGGCGCCTCCACCCAGAGCCCGGACTCGGCATAGGTGACTGATGCTTCCCACCTAGATCATGTGAATATTAAGCTAATCAAAGCCCTGCTCGGGAAGGGATGGGGTGGGAAGGTGGCCCTAACGAGCTGCGTGTCACTCCCTCCACCCCTTGTGTCTTGTGCTGTCCCATTTGTCTGGCTGTAATCTACATTTCAAATGATTACATGGGAAGCTGAAGTGGTAGTGACAAGGATAAACGAAGCTTGTTAAACTAATAGCTGCACTAATGCCCAAATATGTGAACTTCCCGACGCAGGCCGCATCCCAGCCTGGCGGAGCTGTCAGCCCGGCTCCCCCGGGCTCCGCCGCCAGCCGTGGCCACATGATGAATGGCCCTGTCGACCAAACTCATCCGGGGCCCAATTAAACAGGCAGAAATGAACTGGAGCCGTCAGCCATCCGGGGAGGGGAGTGGGAATGGGGGAAGGCTGAGCCAGACACGGAGAGGGGCTGGGGGGGCGGCGTCAGCTGGATACAGCTGGGGAGAGGCAGGCGGCATGGCCAGGAACTGGGGTGGGAGAAATGGAGCAGCCAGAGAGCAGGGGGAGAAGAGATCTGAGAGAGGGGAGAGGTGTCAGGGTGCAAGGCGAGGAGAGAGACACTCCAAGATGGACTGACAGAGAAACCAAGAGCCTGCAGGGAAGAGACAGACACCCACTGAGGCTCACCAACACACAGAGGTGAGGAGAGAGGCACACTCAGAGACAGAGACAGAAGCACTCACAGAGACATCAAGCACAGGCCCCGGGGGGGCAGGCCAGCTGGGAGGGCAGTGTCTCAGAGAGGGAGAGGGTCGAGGGAGGGCAAGGGCAGGGAGAAGGATGGAAAGGAAGAGGGGCAGGAAGGGAAAACGCGTCCCCTGGCAAGTCATGGCAGCTCAGCGGCGGGGAAGTCGTTCTGTCAGAAAATGGTCATTTAATGGTTTGCCGAGCCTGCGACAGATATGTCATGTGAGGCGGCTCAGCGGCAGTCCCAGGGCATTTCATTTATTAATTACCAGCTTCCAGCGGCTCCCTGCGTTCCCGCCTCGCTCTCATCATCAGCTCGGCCCTGGCTGCAGTGCCCCCCCACCGGGTCCCTTGGCCCGTTTTCCAGATGAGGCGCCCAAGGCCAAGGCCAGAGAGGGGCAGACCCCTGCCAGGACCCCAGCCTTGCCCATGCGTGGGCCAGCCTCGCTCTCCGCCCCAGCCTGCTGCCCATGACCTGCAGGACAAAGGGTGGGAATCCAGCCCCTCCCTGCCTACGCTCCTTCCTTGTCTTCAGCGTATGTCACCCTGACTCACAAATATAATCATGTAGGGCGTGTGTGTCACCATTCTGTGCCTATTTAATCTTATGTAAGCCCAATCTTACAGTGCTCTGACCCAGTCTTTTCCTTCTCAGCAGTTCCCAAGCCTTTTAAAGGACCTGGGTTCAAATTTCTTTTCATTCACACCCAGAAAGCCAGTGTCCGTGTCCACGTGGAGGCTAATGTGCTCTCAGGCGGTCCGTGCTGGTGAGAAATGCTTCACTGGACATGTCCAGTAAACCAGGAACACACATCACAAATGTGTCTGTGGCAAGCCCTGCCCACTGGAGCTGATAAGGGGACCTGACACCTCCCTGGCCAACTCCCTCCTTCTCACTCAAGTGCCACCCACCTTCCAGCTGACCTGAGCTGTCACAGAAGAAGAGAAAGTGCAGGGGCATCTCCCCATCCCAAGAATCAGTGGCTCTTTCAGGCTGTTAAGGCTTCCAGTCACCCCCACAGGCTCTACTGACCCCTGAGGAGCCCATGAGCAAGAGCCCTCCCAGAGGACATTTCACCAAGGGGTGGGGGGGGACCCCTGTTTAAACAGTTTGCAGCTTAGCACCAGGTGAGCTGAGCTGACTCTCTCAGAGGCCCAGGGAAATAAGATATGGCTGAGGTCTTTGTGGGGTACACACGAATCTGGGGACTTGTTCTGAATACCCCACATCCACTACTATCCCTGGAATCCTCAGATGGCTCCAATAAGCATCGCACATGCCCCAGGACACCAAGTTGATTTTCCTTCTTTTCCAAAGCATTTCTGGATTCCCTATCCCAACTAACGATACCCAGCTCCAACTTAGGTGCTATCCTACATCTGTGAGTCACCTCACACAGCTCAGGCAAGCTTTCAGTCTTCCCACCTGCCTGGTTCCCCCAACCAACCCCCCAAGTTAGATGTCCTGGGGACAATGTCCATCATTTCCCTTAGGGCTACACATCACTCCCCTAGCAGGACTCCCAGGCACCAGCTCTTGGTCTATATCACAGCCAGGGCCCATTCAAAAGGCAGTTTCTCTCTTACCTGGCTTCTTTCAGAGGAACAGAATTCACACTCTTCATCCTTGGAGGCCTGCCTGGTTTTTTTGTTTTTTTGTTTTGTTTTGTTTTGTTTTGTTTTGTTCCTTTTCCTGCCACGCGGTCCATCCACAGCCATGTTGTGCTTTCAGTACCTGGTACCTCTCGACTCCTCCTTACCCTTTGCCTCTTCCCTTCCCCATCTCCACATCTCACTTTGGGACCTTTGCACAGGGCCTCCCAGGGCTAGGACAGTCTTTTTTTTTTTAACTTGAGGGGAATTTTCACAGGCAAACTGGACACTTGAGAAGCCTGAGGCTGGAATGAGCCCATGTGGTGGGCAGTTTGGGGCAGCAGTGGTGAAGGAGCATGTTCCCGGGGCCAGGAAGCTGCAGTATAAAGTGGGAGTCTCCCTCAGAGGCTTCTCAGGGCTTCCAGTGCTGGGTTTCTGTGACTCCACATCTGTTTCATAGAAATCACAGCTGGGCAAGGTCCTCATCATGGGCTCCTGCCAGTGGGGTTTGGGCCAGGGGCTTCAGGGACACTGAACTACTCACCTCAATACAAGTCATGGGTTCCAACTCTGAAGTCCTCAGAGGGAAGTTGGTGGGTAGAAAGCCCTTGTCCCCTGTGGGGCAGCCAGGGAACTTGTGGGGAACTTGGGACAATGGATCTCTTCTGCAAGGTAATTTCACCGAGAAAAAGCTGGCATTCCAGGTCCAGAGTCTGTGAGATCTACCACCAGACAGCTCTATAAAGACAAGCAAACTCAGAGTCAGAGAGTAAAGGACTTGTCCAAGGTCACAGAGTGAGCCAGAGACAGGCCCAGAGCCAAAGCCCAGGTCACTTTCCTACTGGGGCTCCTCCTCCAATATAACAGGAGAAAATCCAAAATCCCAGAAAGCAACAACTAGACCCCTACTAAAAGCAGATTCACTTTGTCACCCTGAAATTTCTTTATCATTCCTATCTTCAAAAGCTCATTAAAGTATATTTACAAAATGTATTTTTGTAAATACAGAATATTTACAAAATATTGGTTGGGGGAACCAGGCAGGTGGGAAGACTGAAAGCTTTCTGAGCTGTGTGAGGTGACTCACAGATGTAGGATCTCACCCAAGTTGGAGCCAGGTATCATTGGCTAGGACAGGGAATCCAGGGATGCTTTGGAAAAGAAGGGAAGTCAATCTGGACTCCTGAAAATTAAACTATTAATTTTCCTCTTCTTCCTCTTCTTTTTCCTCTTCTTCTTCCTCCTCCTCCTCCTCCTCCTCCTCCTCCTCCTCCTCCTCCTTCTTCTTCTTCCATGATCTGGTCTCCTAGAATTCTGGGATGAACAATCTTATTTGTAAACACTTGCAAGGATCATATGCTCTACAGTGAACAGAATGAAAAAAGGATCACAGTAATTGGTCGGCTCAGGTTTGCTCCCACTGAGGCTCTGCTCTGCCTCACTGCGTGTGATTTGTTAAGGGTGCAAGTCAGGCTTGAGACAGGCCTGGCCACCCAGGCACTCTTTCCTCTGGCCACAGCAATTGGTCCAACAGATGGGTAGGTGATTCATAGCCACCAGTCAGAGCCCTTCCATGGGATTTACACACAGAGAAACTCCCTCTTAGCTGCTGCAATTTAAAGATAGAGCAATGGCTTTTCTTTACCTGCATCAAGGAAGCTGCACCACAGTAGAAATAACAAGGCCTATCTACAAATGGAAGCAAACCCAAACAATGGAAAGAGAAAGAGAGGATCTTGAACACTTGGTTTAAGCTCTGGACTCAGCCATGCCCAAAGCCTGTGCCACCCCCTGGAGGTACCCAGGCCCATGAGTCCACTGAGGCTCTTTATTTTCTATCATTGATTGTACTGGGTTTTTTCCTTTGCACCTGAGATTCCCAAAACTAATACTAAGGACCTTTTTCAGAGTCAGCCTTTTTTACACAACAGTTGGAAGTCACGCATCCCCTGTTCTGGGCCGCTTTGGGTACAGCGCTCCTGCATTTATTCTCCGTCACTGAGATGAAGGCTCTGGCTTCAGGGTGCTGCGTCCTCTCCCGCCTGGCCTGCACTGTCTCCTCAAGGTCTCGGGATGGAGGAAGACTGGCCACTGGAATCCCTCTGTGGGTGCAAGGGTGGCCAGAGGCTGGGAGAATTTTTGGGTTACATACAAAGCTGTCCCCAGAGGGGATAGCGGGGCTTTCTCACCCAAGCATTCTGATTATATCATACTCTTGGTCCAAAACCTGCAGCGATGTCTTACTGTCAATAGAGAAAGTCCAGCTAATTCCCTAGCCTGGACTTCGGGCCTCTCCACGGACTGCCCTAGTTCCCTCATCTTTTCTTTCTTGTCTCTGAGTTCTTGCTTGTGCAGTTCCTCCTCTTCTTTCTAGAATACTCGCTGTGAACATCCTTCCTGGGTTTCTAAGTCCTGCCCAGCCACCACCTCTTAGGGAAGGCCTTCTCCAGTTCCCTAGTAACGGTGCCATTGTCCTAGGACCAGCCCTCTTTCGCGGCCCATCCTATGATGTGATCTGAATGAAGTGCGTGGCTCCTCTTGTTGACTTCGTTCTCCTCCCCCGGTGCATCCCTCCCTAGATGAGGTAACTCTGACCTCATCCCTTGTCCCTCAGGTCTCTGCCCAACAGTCACTGCTCGGAGAAGCCTCCTTTCTGCCTTTCTCTGACACAGTCTGTTGCCTTTGTGTGTGTTTGTTCACAGCACCTAGAGCATTTCAACAGTTCTTACCATACTTTATAACAAACAGTTTTGGGTTTTTTTTTTTACCATAAGTGTCTAATTAATGCTTTATCTCTCTATTAGAACATATGCTCCCTGAGGGCTGAGACCTTTTGTAGCTAGAATGGTACCTGGAAAGCTTCCAGTCAATATTAGTGGAATTGGTATTGGCAAAATCAGTGGCTGAGTGGATAGTTACGCACGAATAAATGAGCAGATGAATGAATAGGTGACTCCCCTCACCCTTTAGCAGCTACGAACTTGGTGGGACTGGGGACCTTGTGAATGATCTTTATGTTCTTCATCGTTCCCAGCACATAGTCACGGTAAATGGTCAGTCATGAGTTTAACTATCAGCAGGTGCATAGTTTATGGGAGTTCCTGGACCCTAGCCAGGGCTACAACAGGAGCCAGGAAGTGAGGGCCTCGATCCAAGCTGGCCCAAGAACCAAAATCCTTTAATAGCCACAGAAAACATTTCCTAGTCCAGGCACAGTAGGGCTGCGGAAATGACTGAAGCAAGCTCCTTCCCCTCGGGAGCACACATTCACTTTTCCTGTGTGAGTTGTTCTGACCCATCACCTCTCCAATGGGCTATGACATTGTTCTCAAGTTTTATTGCTGTAAGATGAGCTTTCTCAACTCCTCAGTAAACAGCATTACACAAGCACCATGCACACACGCAAATCCGGGGTGGACAATAACCCCAGGCATTTGGAGTGTTTGATGGAATGACTGCGGGAAAGCAAGCCAGGAGCCGGCTTTAAAAAACAATATTTATTTATTACAATTGGCAGAGCAATGGAGAAAATTGCCACTTAGATAGGATTTTATATTTTGCAAAGCCTTTTGTAATCAGCACAATTTCTCCCAACAATTCCTGAGGACAAGTTGTTTTTGTCATTTCATTTGCAGGGAAAGGGAAGGTAGTAGGAGAAAGGGAAGTGCCATATTTCTATTATGCAGAGCACAAGCTGAAGGGAGGACTCTGGTTTTGTTGAATGCGGGCTTTTATGTTTGCTATGTATTGGTCCCGGTGATCTGTTTCTACAGGAGACCTACATGAAACTCTGGGCCCTGACTCACCACTGAGACCTACATGAAACTCTGGGCCCTGACTCACCACTGGTTTCTCCAGCAGTATATTTTTCTTTGTCTCACCCAGAGAAGAAAACGATACACTATCTTACATTGCTTCCACTTGTCATTTTGCTTGGCCATCTCTCTTTTGAAGTATCATGCAAGTTTTACCCGGATAGGCTAAGCACTGCTGCTATAACAAATAATCTCAAAATTTCGGTGCCTTCAAACAGTAAAATTGTATTTCTAACTCAAGCCATAGGTCCACTGCAGGTCAGCAGTGAGGGCTCTGCTAACTGTAGAAACTCCGAGATCCACAAAGATGAATTTATCGCAACGTCACTGACTAATGTGCTAAATAAAAAGAGTTCAGGAATCCCTTGCATTTATTAAGAGTTTAATGCCCTGGCACAGCATTGACACACATCTTGTTGGTACTTATTTCTCGGTCAAAACCAGTCACAAGGCACCACCCACTTAAGGCATTCAAGGAGGGCGACACTTCTACCCAGAAGAGGCAGAGGGTGCAAACAGCTGGCAAGTAGCACCAGCAACTGCCGTACGAGTTAACTCTCAGCCCGCACCACAAGGTGAATGAAAGCCACATTCTTTTCACTTCTCTACAGTTTGGAAAAATATCTCTCTGTGTGTAAAGGGGATTTTGCAACCTGTTACAGAGAGGGAAGGAAGGAGAGGGAGAGAGAGAATAAAAAAAGAAAGACAACAAAAGAAAGAAAAATGACCTTAGACTTTTTGCAAAACTGACTTTTACCAAAATCAGCACACATTAAAGAGGAAAAGCCTAGCTAGTGCGGTATGACAAGAAAAATACAAAGCTCACAGATTGCAAAAGAGCAACTAAAATTGTCTATATTTGTAGATGATATGACTATATTCACAGGAGTACCTGAGGAATCTACTAAAATGTACCAACACAAACCTACTAAAAACTAATTTAGAATATCAAGGTATAAAACCAGGATAAGGATCAACTGCATTTGTATCATATACTTTAGGAGTGAATGATTAGAAAGTATTGCTAAAATAAATGATATTTATAATAGCTTTGGCAACATCCAATACTGTAGAATAAACTTTACAAAAGACATGTAAGCCTTCAACATTGAAATTATAAGGCAATACTGCAAGGAATTTAAAAGACCTAACTTCGTTAAGTAGAGGTTGTGTTTCTCCCTTCGGTTTGCTTTCTGATGGCCACCACGCCAGCTGCGGTCGCACGCCAGCCCCTTCCACCGCCTCACTGCCTGGAGCCGGCTGGCAGCGGCCTCATGGCACCGGCCGGAGGAAACCTCTCCCTCCTCCTTTAAATTGCAGGGCTCAGGAATGGTGTCTCAGCAATAAGGAAAATGACCGAGACAAAAACCCGCGCTACAGAGCACGGAAACTCAGTGTCACAGCGTTTGTAGACTGGTTGAAGGAAACGGAGGTGTTTAGTTCAGACAATGAATTGGAAAAGACCAAGAGTTAATGACAACTTCCCAAAGCTCAGAGGGCAAACTTCAGAGTTCCTCCGGGGAGCTCCGTGTGGCAGAGTTCAGATCAGTAGAAAGGAGATACACAGTGTTAGCTTCTGGTTCCCTGAGGAGGAAAATGTTCTCCTGAGCACAGAGATCCCCAAGATTCCGGAGGAGATAGGACTGATAGTGTCCCCTTCACAGTCTGAAGCTGGGGAGATCACAGGCTCCCCACATCCAGGGACAGATCCAGCCAAAAAGCTCACCCTGTTCGCTCAGCCTGTCACTGTGTGAATGGTATCCGCGAGGAAGTAAATGTAGAGATGTGAACCGCACAGGCCTGGTCTATCATTTCCATCACTAATGACCTTGGTGATTTGGGGTTAGAGAAACTTGCTGAGCTTCAGTTTTCCCATCTGCTTAATGGGGGTAATAATAATAAAAGTAGTTTTGTCCTAAGACTGATTTAAGCACTAACTGACATAATGCCCATGAAACAACAAAGCATCTAGCACAGAGTAAGTGCTCAGGAAATGGCAGCTGCTACAGTTTGCCCTGAGACCCGGCTGTGGCCTGGTACCCAGTACTGACCACCCGAGGTCACAGCTTTCAAGGTGGAAAGCGTGGAGGTCCTGTGCGATGTTTGCAACCAAGGTGTGCAGGAGACCTAATTAAAACTGCTACTCCGTTTGCACTATCAAGTGTCAGCGTTGTTTTTTCCCTTCTTCTTCCTACAGAGCAAAGATTTTTCTTATCAAAAGTCTATTCACTAAAATGCTAATGATCTTCAGTGATTAGAAACTGCTGCTCAAATTTTGAAAGTTCCCAGTGGACCTCTCAGACATGGCTTGTAACTTGTCAGTTGAAGAAATGTTCTCAACAAATCAAACTTTGCTGTATATGTTTAAAAAAAAAAAATTTCATTTCCGTAACGCTTCAGTGTGCGGGTCCAGGAGGGACTTCCGAGTTAAGTGACAGAGACCGCATTATTAGTTGTGGAGTCTGTTCTAATAGAATTTCTGAGAGGCAAGTTATTTTCAGGACCCAAAATCTGCTCATGAGTCTGTCAAGCTCACCTTAATTTCAATGAGCAATTAGTTTGCCAGAAACAGTGAGCAATTTGTTTTTATTATGTTTCTTTGTTCTTTCCTCTTCTTCTTCCTCTGTAACTCTTCGTCAGGAGGAAACAGGCACAAGTGTGTCCCTCAGTCTGTACCCGCCATGGTCATCGAGGAACCTGGGGTCTCCCATATCAGGTCCATTCAGCCCTGGGGGAACCAGCTGTGCCTTGTGTTGGGTCAGCTGCCCTACCTCCTGTGGGCACCTTGTCTTCATGGTACCTCAGCTGCCGCTCGCTTGGCCTCTCTAGGCCCTGGGGAGCTCCAGAATAAATGTGATTAGCCTGTGGCAAAGCATCTACTCTGGGATCCATTAGAGGTTTGGTATCCTAAGAGGGAAAATGTTCCTCAGACACCTCCAGCTACAGGCCAAACCAGCGGGAAGGTAGAAAGTCAGAAGGACACGGTGCAGAGCGGTGTTCAGAGCCCAGACTGCACTGAGACAAACCTGAGTTTAGCCTCAGCTATACTACCTGGTTCATTTACTTAATAAATATCATTACCAGGTATGGTAGTACACCCTTGTAATCCTAGCACTCGGGTGGCTGAGGCAGGAGGGTCACGGCAAGTTTAAGGCCAGTCTGGGCTACAAATTAGTACAAGGCCAGCCTGAGCCACACAGCAAAACTCTGTTTCAGAGGAGGAGGAGGAAAAAAGAAAAAGAAGGAGAAGGAGAAGAAGAAAAACTAGTGATTATCTAGTGTGGGCCAGGAATTATGCTTAGAGCTGGTGATCAAGATGTCAATAAAACAAGTATCTTCCTGGCCCTCCTGAAACTCACAATCTGGATGAAGTGACAGCAATTAACTAAGCAAACAGATAAATAAATGGCCTATCTACAGGCTAGAGTAGTGTTTCAGAGGAAATAAACAGAGAGCTGCGAACAATGGATCTTAAAGTACGCTCCCTAGGCCAACAGCACAAATATTACCTGAGAACAGGTTTAAAATGTCATATTATCAATATAAAAAGAAAGAAATGAAATCCTTAGGCCAGCCCCAGATCTCCCGACTCAGAAAGTCTGGAATGAGGCCAGCCGCCTGCGCTTCCACAAGCCCTGGTCAGCTCCGGCTGACTCCAGGTCTGAGGCCCTGACCCTCACATACTGAGTGGGGAGGAGCTGCTTGTCTGCGCTGCCCAGTGAGGCTCCAGCGGTGCGGGGCGTCCATGTGAGGAGCTAGAGGAACAGCAGCCCTGGCCGAGTGGACCTGGGCTCTGTTTCCTTCCTCAGCTGCGAACTGGGGGTCACAATAGTTCTCCTAACATAAAGTCAGGATGAGGACGCAGTGAGCAAAGGGCTTAGCATAGATTTTGACAAAATGTAAGCTCTCCATTAATAGTTACTCTGATCATTTAAACTATGATGCCTCTAGGTCTCCCCGTTAAGTCCTCAATGCTAAGAAGATGGCAAGGAAGCTTGAGAGAGGTCCCTGTGCCAGCCTAGGGCTTGGCCTCCAGCACTTACACTGCAGTGTTCATGGTGATCAGGGCGACAGACAGGAACAGGAAACCTTCAGGAAATAGCTGGCTTCCACCAACTCCCAACGTGTTTCAATCTGCAGATGAAGTACCAGTGCTTCTGTGTATTTTTAAAGCAGAACATATCCTAGTACACCATCCCAGCACCGTGACTTGGGGTAATTCTCTCTCGGCGAGAGGCTGTTCAGACAAAGAGGTGTCCTCCAGCCAACCATGCCACAAACGTTGCCTGGGAGCCTTCCAGGGGCACCATCGCTGACCTCAAGGGCCTCGAGACCTGGTTGGGAGACAGAAAACACAGTAGCAGCTGCTCAGAGCACTGGAAATGCTATGAGGGAGACACCAGGCATTCAGGGGAGACGGAGATTGATTCCTGCTGGGCCCCGGGGATACCTGCCTGGCTACACCTTCCCTTGGGGACATCCATCACTTCTCGCAGGAGCTTCCAAGTCTAAAGAGCTTATTATTCCCTCCCGTACCACATTGCTCCTGGGACTGTAAATCAAAAATTCCGGTTCATAGAAATCCTCAGATCTTGCACAGAAGAGAGAAAGACTCCACATTGGTTTAACCTCCCTGCCTGAACTTTGGAAAGGGAAGATATTAAGAGCTGCCTCTGCTGTTTGAGAGCCAGGAGCTCCCGAGGAAATATTTGGGTCAGTTTTCTTGCTATAGAGATGAAGCAAAGCAGCCAGGCAGAGAGTGACGATATCAAGCCCTTGCATGGGGTCAGGAGCCTCACTGAATCTGATATCCCACCCTACAGCCACTGGTGGAGGGAAGACCTGGGTAGAGGGAGGTTTGTCTGGGGTCACCAGTCTAGGCCTGCTACCAGGAGCTCCAGGGCCTTTGTGTTGGGTCTTTTGGCTATCATCCACCAATATCCATTTCCTATCCCTACCTCCAGCACCTAAAGCCACTTAGCAAGAATTGTCACCTGCAGCGGGAGTCATACAAACGCTCAAAGCCGAGGAAGAGGCCAAGGGTCCTCCACACCATTATTTCTGTATTTACCCTGTTTTGTCATCATTTGCTTATTCCTTGCCCTGGGCTTTAGTACCTAAGGGCTGAGAGCTTCTGGCACTTTTTGCCAGGAATATTTTGACCTCTACCCACCATGTCTGATCCTTCCAGAATGGAGCGCTGACCCACGTTCTTGCCAGGTCTCCCTTGCCTGTAGCTGCTGCTCAGACCGCAGGTCCTTGACCCTCGCCTGGCTTTTCTGGCCCTGGGAGTGAAATCCCAGCTTCCTGTCCTGCTAAGACTACACCAAGAAGGATAAAATTCCACTCAGCATCAGGAAACATGACACTAGCAGCACTTTCAAAAAGTCAGGGAAATGAATAAATCTAGAAGAGAAAAACATAAAGTCATAGGCTTGACAAATGAAAATTATACTACTTAGAATCGATGGAGTGAACTCAGGTTAATTGATTGTCCAGGTAATAGCAATCATTTGCATCATTATCATGTGTCAGAATAGTTTCGCTGTGAGTTGAATTTGCTGACGCACTGAGCTCTGGTAAAGTACCTGGGCCTTCACATTTGCCAGGGAGCTTTGTCATCTGTTCCCAGTTTCCAGTAGGAGAGGACACACCAGTGTAAAAACATTTTGCCATAATCAGATGTCATAGCAGTTGTTGTGTATAAAATCAGTGTGTTAAAGGACCGTAGAAGCCATCTAAGCCAACTCAAGCCTGAGGGAAGACTCTCGCTCCCACCTTCCTGATGGGGTCACCCAGTCCTCTCTTGAAGCTTTCTGATGGTAAAGCTCTCACCACCTACAGGTAAATCTGTCTGATCCTTGAGAAATACCAGTTAAGGGAAAGTTCTTTCTTAGAGTTAAAATTGCCTGCTTTGGCTTACACCATGGGTGCTGGTCTATTAATCCAGTGAACTGATAAAGTCTTCCTGTCATCATCTCTCCTCTTTTTCCTGAGAGTCCCCTAGTATTTTAAGACACTGGGATTGTTATGTCCCAAGAGGCAGTGGGGTACAGTGGTTCAGAGCCCAACTACTTGGGCTGAAATCCTTGTTCAAATATTCTTATGCTGAGAAAGTTATGAAATCTGTTTATACCTCAGTTACTTTAGCTGTAAAATGGGGATGATTACATCAATCTTGTAGGGTTATTAAGAGGATTAATGGGTCAGCATGCTTAAGGCCCTCAAATAGTATATGTCCTGTTAATACGATAACTACAATTATTTTCCTGTCTGCAAATTAGAAATCCTCCATTTATTCACCTTTTGTCCTGAAAGATTATTGAAGACTCCTTCATATGGAAACAAACTGAGAGTTCCATAAGCCTCTCAGAACAGGCACCAGAAAATAGGGTTGTCATGAAAAAACAATTAATTATTTCAAGTAAAATGTTGAATCCACTTGCTTAGTCCATCATGCCACTAAATACTTGCCATCTTGGTTATTGCTGCTTATTTAACTGTCAAAAACAGAGACAAGAAACTGCCTAAGATAGATATGTCTCGAGCCTGACTTCTGAATAACTTGGATGTGCACCTAAGTGAAATGTCTTAAATAAAGATTAGGCTCGTGTGCAGAAAACGGTTCTAATTACTCAGCTTGCACACATTCCCAGCTTTGGAGACTCACAAAATCTCCCTTCCCAATTCCCCCCAGGCCTTGCGCCTCACGGTGATGAATGGGAACTGATACCCGGAATAGAAACGCTATTTCCAGGAGGCTACAGCAGCAGGAAAGGCATGTGTTGATGTTTGAAATGTGCAGTCTTGAAGAGGAGGCCGGAAGCTGCCTCTGAGAACTCTCCCCGCTCAGCCCGGACTCTTGGAGGACAGGAAAGCCTTCGCTGGCAGGAGTTTCAGGAGCACGGGGGACTGATCCTGGGTCACATGCAGAGCAGCGGCTCCTGCTACAGCTGTTCTGAACCAATCAACCATGCTGTCTAAGAAACCCTGCAAGCAACAAATGCCTGTCTTTGCTCCCCTGGTGGCCCACCCCTTTCCTTGCTTTGGGCTGTCATTGTTTAATTGTGACTCTATTTCCTCTACTCTGTCGCATGTATTATCTTACTCGACTTATAGCACCCACCCAAAGTTCATAGGTTTGTTCCCATTTTACAGATAGAGCCATTGAGACTTGAGCTGGATTGTTCACTCAGTTGGATTGTTCAACACTATTTCAGTGCTCACGTCTCCAGATCCTGTGGAGATAGGCACAGTCAGACTAGTTTGGGTCCACAAAGGTATAAAACTAAGGTGGGTCATTTTAAAAGCCAGGCAGTGAGTCACCCTGCCCTAGTCACATTACTTTGGCTATTACAAAAGAAACTTCCACAAACCTGTGTTCTGGGATCGCTCCCATGAATAAGCAAATCCTTAAAGGACATGTAGCAACAATCAAACTCGGTCATTTTAAGTCGCTTAGATTTCAGAGCAGTTTGCTACTGCAGTGTAACCAAGACTATATCCTGATAGAGAAATCTAAATAGACATAAGGTCCTGGGGTTGGGGTTTAAGCCGGATTTGACTGATTTCAAAATTGGTGCTCTACCCACCACTTCTTACACTGCCCCCCCTTTTGCTCCCCCTCCAGGTCTCTGCACCGTGACCTTCCCCGCCCTGCCTGTTGAGAAACTCTGCTCCAAGGGCAAAACGGCTGCACCTCATTCTGCCCCCCAGAAATGCTCCAGGGGCTGCACTTCTACAGAAGCAGCAGCCTAGACTTTCTGTCACTAAGGCAGGAAGAAAGTGACTCTTCCCCTATCCTGGGGACCCGTCCCCTAAAATTTCAAACTCTCTGGGTCTCTTACTCTATTAAACCAGGGCTTGTCCCCCTAGAGCTGAAGAAAGGGCAGGCACAAGACAGTGAAGGGTCCCAGCTTCCCTTTCCAGTTATTAGTCCTGTCCTGCCTGAGACCTTGCACCGCCCACCACACATGAGAACACTTGCATTGCCCAGACCTCCAGGACTAACGCACAGGAACCCCCATCCTGCCCAGCTTCTTTGCCAGTCACACACACACACACACACACAAGCGCGTCAGTTGCTCTCTCCCTTCATCCTGCCCCCCAGCCGCCCCCTACTCCATCACTTAATGCGTCACTCTGCATCTCCTTGTCTGTGCACGGTCTGTCTTCCCCAAGACCGGGGTACTCAGGACAGGGGCTGCAGCTGATTTCTTTCTTTGTCTCCAGAGACCCCACCAGGCCTGATTCAGAGTGAGGGCTCCTGAAGCTCCAGCATAAGATGCTAAGCCGGGGCCGCCCGAAGCCTGAGATTCCACAGCAGACAAAAAGGGGTGTTTTACAAGCAGCTCTCTCTCTCCTCTGAACTAGCTCCAGCTGCAGCAAACAAAAACAAACAAAATGTGTTCTTTTCTCTGAGCCCCAGACTGGTTGTCCCCTGGCACTGTGCTTTCAAACATCATCCGCTTTCCCACTCCAAGCTCTATCTATCATCTTCACCAGAATCTGTCCCCGAGGGGCTAGGGCACAAGAACAGTCAACAGTTAACACGATCAGAGCTGCTTCCATCGCAGGGGGAGTGGGTCGTGATCGGCTTGTCTTCCTGAAGAAGCGCGAGCACCTACGGATGAGATTGTCTCATGAGACCAGCTTCTCCTTCTCCCTTTTCTATTTTTCTTCTATCAGCTGGATAGGACAGAACAAATGAAAACGCTGGCCCCACCTGAGTCCTTCCCCCTCCGTGGCCATTCCTCCTGATTCTGACAGGTTTGGGCTGCCTGTCAGTGTTCTCGTCTACCCATCCCACTACCCAGCAGGCCACAGCGGGCATAAGCACTACAGGTCATTCATGCTTCCTCGTGCCTTCAGTAGCCGGGGCTGAACTTGAAGATCTAGTTCATGAAGACACAGTTCGTGTATTGGGCTGGGAAAGTCCCAGACTAAAGAATCCCAGGTGAAATTACGGTGAGACAGCACCTTTTGCTTCCAGTGGGAGAAAAAGGAAACAGATGATTTCAAATGAATAAGTGCTTTCCAGTGGTATCTGTGTTTAGAATCTAGTGACCTCAAGTCTCTGATTTCTGGTTTCAACACCCATGTGTGTCTGGGTTCAAATGGAATGGCAAGGTGAGCATTTAAGACTAGGTCTAGAGTTCCTCCATGACAATGCCTACGCTGAAAGAAATATTACTTCTCCATTGATCATGGCCAGGAGCATTCTCAGGAGCAACTCAGAAGTAAAAAAGAAAGGGACAGACAGACAGACAGACGGACATGGACAGAGACATAGAGGTAGATGGGGAGGGAGATGGAGAGAGTGAGCCTGCTAGAATTCCCTTCCACCTGCTCCAGCCTTCCGTGGTGGAACTGGCCCTATTCTGCATAGCCGTCACTCCCACAGCAGCGAGCCCTGGCCACAGAAGCAGCCACAGCAAGCTCTCATTTACCTTCTCTAATTTCCCTCAGATGTGTGGCTGCGCCTCAGACAAGCCTGATGTGGGAGTACAAAAAAGGACAAGGCGATTGACAAAGCGTGTACCAGCCCCAACTTACTGCAGAAATAGCCAAGTGCCGTGGCAGTGTTTGTGCAATGCTGAGCCGGGGCTCTTGAGAGAGTGTGGCTTTCCCCAGGCCACCCGGGAATGCGCTGATTGATTGAGCCCAATTCATTTTTCTTCCGGAATATGAAACAAGTGCTTACAAATTGAATGAAATTGATGCAACGTCTGCATGTGAAGTTATTCAATTTTCAGCGGCCTCATTCTGAGCCTTTAGCATGCTCCTCACAGTTTTAGGGCAAATAATATTTGTTTTCTCCCTGCACAAATATAAAAATGTTTCCGGCATTCTGAGATTCTCTCTTTTGGGAACTGGTGCTGAATTCTGTACCTGGGAGTACTGGCTGAGTTATTAGTGGTGTGAATTAATATTCCTTGAGTTCTATAGTTGACTGACCTTCCTTGAGTTCTGTGCATCAGTTATTCTTACACATGTGATGTCACTTTGTTCCCATGAGAACACTAGGAAGGCTAGATTGTTCTTGTTTCACCCACAGGGAAACAGACTTATGAGGTGTCACAGTGGTCTATCTCCAATGCCATGGCCTCTTGTAGGTCCCCTAACCCTTGAAGATTGGGCCAAGTCACACAATAGAGTCAACCAGCTCCAACTTAACCTGATGACATCAGAGCCTGGCTCAGGCCCTGCAGCAAACATTTGTGAATGAATGAATGAATGAATGAATGAGTGAATGAATGGGTAATGGAGAAGATCCACCACGTAGGGTAAGGCTCCGATCTCGCTCCCCCCATGCTCCAACACCCAGCTTCTCAGACACTACTCTGAGAACACTGGACTCAAGGCATCCTCTTGAATCACATCCTTCACCCGGCAGGCCACCCTGTGTTTCCGCAGTGCCCAAGACCACAGTGGCAAAAGCCCATGAGGAGGAAACGTAGGAGGAGCTATCCCTCCTCCTGGAGAAATCCACTGCATGCGCTGAATGACATAGTCCAGGTACTACGGGTAAAATATAGTTTGTCCCCTCTGAAACTCGCAGTAAAATTTTACTTCCACTGTGTCCATGTTGGGAGGTGGCCTCTTTATAGAAAAAGAAGACACTTTTCTTAAGGCTAGGTGTGCTTGCTCTCCTGGGACTGGATTAGTTACCACGAAAGCTGGTTGTTATAACACAAGGTGCCCCTCATGCTCCGCCTGCTCGCATGGGTCTGCTCGCCATCCGCCACGCTCTTGGACTTCCCAGGCTCCAGAGCCATGATTCTAAATAAACTTCTTTCTAAGTTACTTGGCATCAGATGTCATTTTATAGCAATATAATAGGACCAAGACATCAGGACAACCATGACAATAAGCCACTCTTGGGCCTATCTAGCACATCTGGCCAAGTCCCCGAAAAATTCTTACAGTGCTCTTTGGTGGCTGGGAAGTGTTTCCCTTTTGGGCGAATTAGACTCAAAAGAGGAAGGTTTGTTTCCAGAACTGGGGCCAGGCTTTCTGATGCCCAACCTGGTGCCCATGACTCTGCCCAATAAGGCATATTCTTTCCTGACCCCAGGCCCTGGTTTGTAAGTGGCCTTTGTTTTGAGTTAATAGGAAGGAGTATATGACTGATTAGTAATGTCTGCTGTGAGCGAAGGCCAAAGTGACTCCAGAGGTGAAAAATATTTATGGACCTTTCTCCAAACCCTAAGCGGTATGCCTTTTTACTCTTCAAAACAAAACACCTTTGAAATTACCTCCTTCTTCCCGTCTTCAACTCAATAAAATTTTCTGACCTACTGGCCAGGAGGAAGGAAATTTCACCTTAATGCTACCTGAGAAGAAAGGGTTTGATAAACAATTTAGCATTGACTTCAGATTGCAAGGGGAATGTTTAATTTGCTCAAGAGACCCTCTGTCCTCAAGGACTGCAGTCCATTAGCTTTTGTCCAACTAATGACAAGTGAGTTTTCTATATTCATTAAAGCAGACTTGGGATTTGGTTTGAGGGGCAGTGAACTGGAGAGGAAATAGTGCCAGACTCGGGAGGAATGTTCTTGATTGCTCACTGTACATTTGAAAAAGAATAAAACAGTGTTTTCTAAAACCCTTGTAAGTTAGACTTTTCCTGAGAGGTATAGATGCACCTTCCAGTGAATACCAGGGTCTCCCCAAAGGGAGATTTTTGGACCTTTCAAATCAGCTCATCAGTTACGTCCTATGTCCTCCCAGCAGGATGTGCTAGTGGAGATTTGAAAGGCTAAGGCCTGCCCCAGAGAATTCCCAGTCTAATGGGGAGGCAGGGGCAGCTCTCACACCCTGAAGGTGAGAGCAGTGAGGAGCAGGTATTTGCAGGTGGCTGATACCTGAGCCCCTGGCTGTCCCATCCTGGCTCGCAGAATTCAACCAAGCTCAATGCGACGCACATTCACAGAGACCCCAGGAAGTATCAGAAGTCTGAAGAAAAGCGCAAGGTTTCCTCGCCACGCTCCCCCTGCCCCATTCTTGGCCTCTTTGCTTCAGCCACAACCCAGCAGAGTCTGGGGTGCTTTCTGATCCCCTCTGCTCAGAATGGTTCCCGGATGCCTACAGAATAATGTCTAGAGGCTTTTGAAATTGCTGTTTGTCCAAACAGCATTTTTGTAAGAAGAATCAAAAGCCCTGGGTCACTAGAGTTCCAGCAAGTGACACACCACTCACTCAGAAAGGGTCACTGTCAGGGAGTTTGGCAGAGCTGTTATTCATAAAAGTGTAGCACAGCTAAGAAAAAACAGGAAAAGATGGCAAAATACCCTAACAACAGAGAGATCCATGGACAGCCTTAGATCTTAAAGCACAGCAGGAGAAAACAGTTCTCATATGCCTTCACAGCTACCTCTAAAATGGGGCCATGTCAGAGGGACACACCCACTGTCAACCCAACAGGGACAGAGCTGAAGGAATAAGCTCTTGGCCTCTCTCACACCCTTCTGCCTCTGACTGGCTAAGGAGAAAACCAGAGAACCCTGCCAGTGCCAACCATAAAAGTCCCCTTCCCAGGCACAGAGCAGCGGGGCAAAGGTGGAGAGCAGACCCAGGGGCAGCGATGGCAGCCTGTCACCCCTTCCTCTAGACATTTGCTGCCATCTGCCGGAATGTCATGATAAGTACCCCATTCAGTACCATCTCCACTGTGAGTGGCAGGCCAGTAGTGATCTGCATGGCCACCCCAACACAGCTGACCCTTACCACCGTGGCCGTGGCAATGCTTCGGCCACCAGGACTAACCCAAGCCTTCGTTCTGTCCCCACTTAGCCATTGTCCGGCTTCCCAGAGCATCACAAACAGAAGTCCTCATTTTCCTCCTACAGATCCACACACAGCAAAGTATCAAACCCCAACCAGGACAAATTCCACCTCCGCAAGTTACTTGGCCTCTGGCACTTTGTTTCTTTGAAGCAAGTAGTAGAAGTAGCTGTGGTACCGCAGCTGAGCCCCAAAGGGCTTGCTGGGCACCAACTCTGCTTAAGTCCATATAGTGCACGAATTCCTCCAAGGCTAACTGCCCAGCACAGCCCCCAGCAATATGGTCACCTGTTCTGACCACGTAACATTTCCAGTTCTTCCTTCTGGTACCAACTAGGCTACATTTGACTGCCCCTTTGTAGTAAGGTATGATCATGTGATTTGCTTTGGCCAATGAGCTATGAGTAGCAATGCCATCTGTCACTTGAAGGAGGAAGCTGTAAGAATCCATGCATGATCCACCATCTTCTCTCTCTCCCTGTTAAGGTGACCAGTCATGCTTTTTTCCACATAATGCTCATCCCGTCACTCTGGGCCCCAGGATGACAATAATGATAGCGTGGACCCCAAATGATCCAAGAGGGACATGCAATGTGGTTGAGGCTACTTTAAACCACTGAGACCTGGATATGGTCATTACCACAGCACAACATAGCTGACCCTAACTAATACCCATGTGGTCTATTACCTATTTCATAGGGTGGGCACTGCAGTATTATAGCACAGGTGTAACTGAATGTTACGTAGAAGGCTCTATTCAAACCATTACATAATTAGCCCTTAATATATGTCAGCTACATAGCTCTTCTTATCCATGACCTACGTAGCTACAGACAAACACAGATGAGGCACAGAGGTGATTACAGTTCAGGTCCTTACAATCTGGGAGGGAGGCGTAGGGCCCCTCCACAAGCCCCACATGACTGAGCCTGACACATTTCTACTGCCTCACACAGGCCTGAGGGTGGAAAGCAGCACATTTCAGCAAATGCCAGCCCTTTCCTTGGTTCCTCCCGTCTGTCTAGCCATCAGTCTTGACTCACAGCAGTTTCCACTGGATGGATGCAAGGTGAGAGCCATGGCTTTGCTTTCCTCCTGGGTTAGGTTTCTGGTCATCGGTGGATGTCTGTTACCTCCAGCTCACCTCCATCTAGAAGCCTTTGAGAGATCTAGGAGCCAGAGGGGCGCTGTGACAGCTACCAAGGCAGGTACTCCTGCACAACTTCCTGGGGCCATATTCTCTCAGCAGGCTTTAATGGCCTGCATCAAGTCCTAGTCATGACTGACAAAGGTGACATCACAGGACATTACATTTGTATCATCTACCTCCCCCTCCAGCACTGTGAAACACTATTCCTTTCCTTGTATGTTCAACACTCACTGGGCAGTAGGCACTAGACTAGGCTGAGATTCCTGCCCCACCAATCCTGTTTTAGTAACAACAACAGCGGTAACAATAGCTAAACTTTTGAATGTTTAGTCTATGTAAAGCCTATGCGAGGACCTCTGCCAGTATTACCCTGCTTTATCCTTCAACAGTGTATGAAAACCAAGGAACCAAGAGGTTTAACAAAGGCAAAGACAGATCAAAAATAGTGGAGCCAGGGGCCAGATGTAGTGGCACAGACCTATGATCCCAGTGCTTGGGAGACTGAAACAGGAGGATTGCCGTGAGTTTGAGGCAAGCCTGGGCTACATAGTGAGACCTTGTTTCAAAGATTTGAAAATGATGTAGCCAGGATTCACACCCAGGTTTGTCTGACTCCAGAACCTCTGGGTTCTAACAGTAGAGAATCTAAAGAGCAGCGAGGTGGAGAGAAGGGAGCTGGCACCTCATACACTTCTTAAAATAGCCTTGCAGATTTTATTTTTCTTATGGTGCAGGTGAAGTTATTGGAGTCAGACATATGAGGGGCTTTGCAAACTACACAGCGAACAAGTAGAAGAGGAATCATTCTTGAGTGTGCCTGTTGCCAAAGCCTCCTCTTTACAGGAAGTCATCAGCCAACAAAAGAGGAGGCAGGACCAGGTGTGGTATCACATACCTGTAATTCCAGTGCTCAGGAGGCTGAGACAGGAGGATGGCAATTTCAAGCCCAGCCTAGTCAATTTAGCAAGACCTTATCTCAAAATAGAGAAAATGAAAAAGATTTAGGGGTGCAGTTCAGTGCTCCCTAGATTCAATTCCCAGTGTTACCAACAGAAAAAAGAAAGAGCAGGAGGAACAGGAGACAGGGAAGAAGAGGAAGAGGAGGAGCAGAGGAGGAGCATGGGAAGAAGATATCACAGATCAATAACACAGTTACAGAGACGTAAACAGAGTTTCAGGGAAACATCCAGAAATGAGTAGCTAACTCTATGATAGTCATGCAAGATTTTCCAGTGGAGAAAGCATTTGAGAGGAGAGAACAGAAACTCACAATCGTACCAAGGTCTGTCACACTAGGTACCCAAGAGTGGGGAGCAAGGTGTGCTCAGGCTGTTCCTTCATTCTGGACACTCAGGCTGCCCCAGTACACGAGGACCCTACAGACACTGTGATCCCGTATTCCCAGAGCATTTAGAGGTCGGCCCAGAAGAGTGTGGGGTGCGTGAGAGCTCAGAAACCCACCAGTAGAGACCTGGACACATTTTCCAACCACACCGTTTCCCCACTGCATCCAGACCTGCCTTCCTGCCATTGTAATTCTAGCTTCATGTCATTTAGACCTACCTGTCTCCATCTGGAAAGAAATCGGACAAAGGAAAAAGGGAATAAAATCACAGGAACTTTGTAGTCTGCAGCAATCATTAAATGCTCTCTTTGCGCATTAGATTGGTATTTAAAAGGAGAAGGGAACGGGGTAGGCAGAGGGCATTGCTAGCAACTGCCTCGGCGCAGCAGCAGGAGACAGGAAGAATAGACTTGGAGGATGTTTTCCGGATTGTGTTGAAGCGACGATGAAAAACAATGGCTCCCAACATGGAAGGGATGCACACGCCACCTCTCCGAGGACCCTGCAGGCAGCCGCAGAAACCACCTTGCTTCTTTTCTAGCAGGGCTGAATTAATTCAGGGACCGTGTGAGCCTGGTACTCCCATTTCGATTATAGACAGACCTAGTTTTTGCAGAACTCATTAACTAGCAGGTCTGCAGGGACCTGGGTTTCCAAGCTTTGCTGGACAGACCTCAGGAGCCAGCTTCCAAGGAATTCAGGTGCCCACAGTGTGAGCCAGGCCTGCACTGAAGGCTGGACCTTGCAGGACACTCTTGTTACTCTGGTAAGTGTGCAGGAGGTCAGTAGTGTGAAGGCAGGAGGATCCCATACAGGCCGTGGCTCACACACCATCCTGTGACCTTGCAGGGTCGCAGTGATTGGAGATAGTTGAACATTGGAGGACTTTAGGTCTAAATATCCTACTAACAAAAACCATCCTCCCAGCTTGTTAGCCCAAGGCAGCAGGGCACTAAAACCCAACAGGAACACACGAGAACACTTCAAATGCAAGATCTCTGTGGAAGCAGCAGAGGTAATAGTCAACCCAGACTCTGGAGCCTGGCTACCGCCTCCATTTCCCAATTCAGAATTTAAGAGCTCCTTGCTTTGGTCCAGTTGTCTGTCAAATTACCCATGCCTCAGTTGCCCCACCAGTAAAATGGGGGTGATAATAGAGTGCTTGTTATTTGCAAAGCAGTGCACAGCACATGACAAGCCATTGTATTCTTTGACCCAGGCACAGGAAGGTGTTGCTTCTCTGCACCTGGTCCACCCTCTCCACACCACAAAAGCAAGGCTTCTGCTCCCATCGGGTAGGTACCAAGCTGCTCTGCATCCATGGGGGCCCCAGGTAGCCAGGATATGGAAACTTCTGCCCATTGTTTCCTGTCAACTTCCTTATTTAACCCACAAAATATGATTATATTAAGCACCCCTTTCCTTACCTTTTCTGTCTACACCTCGGTTTGTCACTCAGATAATCTCTTACATGTAAACATGAATCCTTTCTAACTTTGGTCCAGTTACTTTCATTAAACTTCTTCCATTGTCTTATCACTGTTTCTCTACCCCCCAACCCCACCTTACATTGCTCCACTTTAGACCCAAGTGTGATTGGCTGCTAGCAAGCTTAATAGTAGTGCTATGTGCACCACCCAACATGGTAGCCACTAGCCATAATTAAGCTGCAATTTACATTTAACTTCTTAACATATAGATGCATTCATTAAACTTAAAGTTAAAAATTCAATTCCTTTGTTGCACTGCCCATATTAAAGTGTTCGATAGCCAATGGTCTGTGCAATGTGGAGCACTGCTATCACTACAGAAAGTTCTACAGGTCTGCTCTGGGGTACCATCCTCTAAACAGGAGAAACACAACTTTCAACTTCTAAAAGAAAAAAACAAGAAACCAATCATTTCATTATCTGTATATACATATTCTGCACACAGAGATATTTATTATATATATTATTTGCAGCATATATTTACACACACATGTGTTATATATGAAAGAGAGATTTTCACCTGTAACCTTGACTCCCTTTGCTATGGCTTGTGTCTAGATGTCCCCCCAATGCCTCGTGCAGTCATAGATGGAGCTTTTTCAGAAGCAGCTGGACCCATGGTGCATGACAGTGGGATTGTTCAATGGTGCAATGCTAGGATCAAGGGTACTGGTATTGAGGGTGTGAGTGCCACCTGCCCTAAGGAGCCTGGTTAGGATATAAGGCGTAGAAAGAGCTGTGACTGCCCCTTGTTGTTTTGTTACCCTCTGTTTCTCTCCTGCAATGCCTGTCTGCCATGCTGCCCTGCCTTGGAGCCAGGTAATTACGGACTGAAATCTCTACAAACTTGAAGTAAACAAACCTTTCACACTTTGGGTGTCAGGTATAATTCTGTCTTTGTTACTTTTCTCATTGTTGAGACACCTTCCAAAGGTGTTTGGAAACCTTTTGAAACTTCATAAAGATATCTACCATATCTCATAAAATTCACCTAATTCAATCTGTTTTGTCTCAATTGTCAATATTTAAAATAAACAGGAGTCTATTTCTCATGCAGCTCTGTGGGCTTAGAATTCATTTACTTGTACTGTAAATTTACTATTAGTTCTGTTTCAGCCCAGCCACTGAACAGCACATGATTCTGAATACATTCCTTGCTCTCTTGGGTCTCCGGTGAAAAGGTGTCTGGAGAGGACTGTTAAGAGCTCTCTTCTAACTCTAAAAAAAGTTTTGCTTCTAGGTCTGTTTTCTTCATCACATGAATGTAGGGAAGTTTGTATTAAGTGGCCAATAGGGGCCATAAAGAATTTATTCTGTAGCCTTTGTGGGCTGACCCGGGACCTAATGACCACTTAATATCTATTTCCACGGGAAGATGCGCTCTAGGTCCAAGCATGGCTTGGTCAGGGCAGTTGGTCTGTAGAGACCAGAGCTTTAACCCCTGGCACCTGGGAGCACTGATAAGGACCAGAAAAGGCTTGGCCTGCCAGGGAGCACAAAGGGAATAATGCTCCCGTCACTCCTACTTCCAACACTGTCATAAAACATTCCTTTAAAAGCGTCTGGTTTGCTCTAGAGAGAAAAGGTGCCAAGGGTTCGTGTTAGGCAAAGACAACCGTTCCTGCACTTGCTCAGTTGTTTGTGATCTGTGAATATTCATGACACTGACAATAGCAGGAAGCAGCCTAGGACTTAGGTGACGTTCCCTCTCCCTGGGGAGCCAAGTCTTTAAAAGGCTGGGGCGGGTAGCTGGGGGGGCAGGGGTGCTACACACTAGCCCAGGAGAAGGACACTGTTCCTGCTACAGAAGTTTCATTTCCTCTCTGCCTCCCCCAAGCCCCAACCCAGGGAATCCAGTGCCTCACACATGCTAGGAAAATAATCCACCACTGAGCTATGTTCACAGCCATTTAAATTTTATTGTAAAACATGGTCTCACTAAGTTGAAGCTGTCCTCAAACTTGTCATCCTCCTGCCTCAGCCTCCCAAGTAGCTGGGATTACAGGTGTGTGGCACTAGGTCCTGTTCCTCTCTACTTTTTCTTGAAAAACAGCTTGGAGGGTAATAGCTCTACAGTAGTGTATGAGGGCCTGAGTCCTCCCTTCCTCCCAGCTGATGAGGCTAGAGGTGAGCCCCTAACCTAGGCTGACCCCATCAGATTCTCTCCCCTGAGAATGTGGAATCAGAACACTGTGCAGTTGGTCATAAGGAATGAAGCAGGAAGACCTTGCAAGATTCAGGGCTGAAACCACACTTCTGCCAAGACCTTGAGATGCCATGTGCAAGGCAATGCGCAGGTGGAATGATCTAGAAGTCCAAAGAGTGCAAAATAGCCAGGCAGGAGACCGAGGCAGGAGGTTCACAGTCAGTTGGAGGCCAGCCTGGACTACATAGTGAGACCTTGTCTCAAACAAATAAATAACAGAAGAAGCAAAATGAGAGACCAAGCATTCTGTGACAGAGGGTAGCAAAGTAGAAAATGGAGATGTCAAGGTCTTTCCTGTTACTGTGTGCTTTGGGGTAGCTCAAGAGTCCCCAGAATCTTCATAGCCCCCTTTAGTGTATTTCTATGCCTTGCTTCAAAACGATTCCTGACCAGTCTCTGAGCATCTCAGCCATGACACAGTGCTGGGTTGTGCTTGTCTTTCCTGCTCTGCTCCCAGGACTAATGTTTGTAACTGTCACTTGAAGGCCTGCGGGCCCCAAGAAGGAAGCCGGATGTGCAGGCAGAGGCTCAACAGTCAGATTGGCAGCCTTTCTTGGCACCCTTAGTGTGTCAGACCCTGAGTAAAGGAGGGAGGGTGACCTTCTCCTCCCATTTCCCACACCCTCCAGCTACAGAACTCTGCTCAATGCCACTGCTGCGTCAAAGCCTTCCCAGATGACACACACAGACCCACCCCAGCCGAGAAGAGCTCGCTCCCAGCCCTGCCCCAGGGCACAGGCTCTGCTCCTCTCTTTGGACACTCACAGTTCATTCCTCATGATATGACCTCAGTCCCACCCCTTCCTAGTATATGTCACTGGGGATGGAAACTGGCTCCTAACTTGCCTGCACCAAGCAAACGCTAACGAGTTTTGGCTGGGTCACCTGGTAAACATTTAGGCAGCTGTTTGGTCTTCAACATGTCTAGCTACTCACAAATGCTCATCCAAAGCCATGGCCTCAAAAGCCAAGTCTCCAGAATGCTCCAGAGTGACAGGGCTCAGCCTCCTCGCTTCACAAATGAGGACCCAAAGGCTGAGAAAAGTAGCTGATGGATGCCACTGAGTCCAAGTCCCAAGGGCAATTGCTCTCCTATCCCAAATGCCCTTGGTCGAAATAAACATCTCCCTTTTCCCAGCCCTTGTCTGGATTTGAGGTGGCGTTTTTGCACAGTGATGACCAAGGGGACATCCCAGATAGAGAGGCCAGCGGCAGCTGCCATTAGCTCTGGATAACTGGGCTCCGTGGAACAAAAGTCTGGGCCAGTTTTGCTGGTTTGACTGATTTGCACAGTGAAGTGACTGATAGGGCACAATTATTCGCAGGTTTGGGCCTGTAGCATGGGAAATTCAGACGTTCATCTATTTATGTTTTCTTACAGCGTTAATCAGCCATGAAGGGAGTCAGCGTGACCGGGGGAGGGCAGATTCTGAGCCAACCCCTTAAGTTTATGCTTTTCCAAGTAATACACTGAACATACCAAGTGTTAATCATCAAATATTATGAAAAACTGTTACAGCAGCAGAGGCCAGATTAACTTTTGGTACCTATGGCTTAGTGCAAGCTAAACTCCAGCATCATTTAACCCTGGTTAAATGCAGGCTGCCCCTTCTGGGTCAGGGATAGCAAGTGAATCTCAGCTCGCTTGGCATGGGATGGTTCCAGAGCCTGTGCTGAGAAGGATTCTGAGGACCAGAGCTGGTGGGAGGTTCAGATTTCACAGAAAGAAAATTGGGACACCAAGGAAGGTCACTCCAAACAAGGGCAGAATAGGCAAAGGTTCCCCCCTCATCCAGTCATGGGGTGTACACCCCACACCCTGGCAGCCCTTGACTTTTGATGCATAAAAATCCCACAAGTCCCGGTGTTGATGTGCAGCCCAACGCACAAGAGCTGGGGAGTTTGGCGTGAGAGCACTTGGATGCGAGAACACACTTGGAGGGCAGTGGTGGCCCAGAGGCGCCTGTCAGCTCTGACGGCAGGGAACTCTGAGGAAAGCCACCCGCGGTGAAATCCTGCAAGGTCACCCTGACCCCTCCTGCCAGTGGCCCCCTCTTCTTACCCGGGAGACAAACCTGTGTCTGCTTCATCAAGAAACTCAATGTTCATTAAGGCTACAACTCCCAGCCTGGCAGGCAGCACCAACATGGTGGTCTCCAACGCCCTTCACATGTCTGTCTATCCATCCTGGAGACCATCTAGGTCCCAGACCAAAGGAAGCCCACAGATGTGGCACTGCTGCACAGTCCCCAAAAGCCCCCTGCAATGGCAGGTTACGCCTTACCTGTAACTCACGGCACCTTTCTCCTTCAACCTGCAGGGGGACACTTGCTTCCATAATTTGAATAAAATAAAAACTGACACTGTGGAGTCAGGTTTAAGGCTGAGCTACAAAGGATTCATGCAATTATCTTTCTCAGAATTCATTGTGTCAATGCCCCTCTACTTCTCAGGTGGATGCTACTAATGTCTCTGGGAAGTTTGAGGAGACTGAGAAGAGAGTAAAGAAAATTCCAGGGACACCTCCAGGGGGGTGGTTCTGGAGTGGAACAAACTGGGCACAAATGGGGGTTGAGGGCAGGTAAGATGTGAACATAGAGGAGTAAAGCTAGAGGAGCCTCTGGGGCTATAGAAAATCCAAGAATTGCAGCAGGAAGGGACATGAGAGGCAACTCATTCAATACTTGCCCCAGCACCAAGACCCCCCTCTCCACCCCTAGATCAGGAACAAGACCTGAACTAGGTTCAGAACATAAATCACTGTAGCACCCGGAGATGAGGGGAGCCCCTCGGTGTTCCCCCTGAGTCTGGCTGAATGCACTCCCTGCAGAGGCTGTTCCCTCCAGGGCTCCGTGTAAGCCTGGAACAGTTCAGGAAAGGATAGCACTGTGCCTGTCAGCCGCTGTCCCGTTATCTCTCCCATTCCCCACTTCCCTGCACACTCAAATACCCACGTACACACACCTTCCACCAGGGGAGAATCTAGATGCTCACAACCCCCAATCTGAGACATCCAGCCCGCAGTTCCGCCCTGTGCTGAAGACAAAACTGATTACTGGCTACACCTCCTCAGGGGACTAATATCATCTCAAACTCAGCATATGTGATACTGAGCACTTGACCATCTCCCTAGCATCCTCTGAACCTGGACTTTCTTATCTCAGGAAGTCATTACAGTCTTCTGGTCCGCTCACGCTAAAATCCTGAGCATCATCCTCGCTTCCACATTCCCCTTAAACTTCACAACAAATCTGGTAGCACATCCTGTCAACTCTGTTTTCAAGATATGTCCCAAATCTGACCACTTCTCACATCTCCACTGCTGCTGCCTTGGTCAAAGCCACCATGCAGTATCTCTCACCAGGACTGTGTGCCTTGGTTGCTTATTTGCCCAACACTTCCCTGCATCCTTCAGAAGTCTAAATCTCTCTTCACCTCCAAACATTCCACTGACTCCCTGTGTCACTGAGAGTAGCAGCAGGGCCCTTGCTTTGGTCTCCAAGGCTGTGATGTGTATGCCATGACACAGCTCCTGAAGACCCCCACTTTGAGAATAAAGATTCAATTTATCCCCCAGATGCCAAGAATTGCACCAAATACCAGCCCACACTCACTTTCCCTCAAGGACTTCCTAACTAAAGAAAGTCCCAATGCCAAGGTCATACCTCCTTCCTGGGGCCACCTACAGCCAATGCCTGGTCAGCATAGTGGTGTAGGCTTGGCTGTCTCACCCCAACTCAGGACACCTATGAGGGGTTGGACACTGCTCAGCTCCTCCTACTGCCTTGTTCCGGCTACCTGCGGCTACCTGAGAATTGTGAGAATGGCAAAGGGGGGAGGGGAGGGAGAGAGGTGCGGATTTGGGAGGGAAGTGGGCAGCTTGAAAGGGAGAGAGCTTTGGAGAATGCTGTGAGAGCTTCAGAGAAACTGATTCTGGCCCACTGGTGAAGACCTCAGATACTTTCCCTGGGCATTAAGTACAGGCCCTGCAAGTATCTGGGAAAAGGATGGGTGGTCACAAATATTCCATTTTGCTGACTGACAGAGTGGTCAACAAAGATGGAGAAGAGGACCCAGAAGAGCAGCAGAAGTGGGGCTGAGGGCTGCTTGGAGGGAGCCCAGAGAGCTGGAGGGAGCCCAGAGAGCTGGAGGGAGCGCAGAGAGCTGGAGGGAGCGCAGAGAGCTGGAGGGAGCCCAGAGAGCTGGAGGGAGCCCAGAGAGCTGGAGGGAGTGCAGAGAGCTGGAGGGAGCCCAGATTGCTGTGCTCCCATCCAGCGTCGTCTCTAATTACACAGGTGATGTCTGGTGATACCAAATCACCTTTCTTCCTTCTTGGCCCAGCGGTACTTGTCATCAAACCCCAGAGTCACTGAGCTGCAGGGACCTCACAGGTCATCCAGCCCAGGTTTCCAAATTCCAGGCTGGGAAATCAATTTACTGAGCTGAGAGTGTTTTTAAAAATGAAATAGAAGAGAAAAGACAATGTCAGAGTGCACCACTTATAGAAAAGGAAAATTGCTCTGCAAAACTTATTTCAGGGGTGTGTGTGTGTGTGTGTGTGTGTCCATTGCATTGGTTCACTGTATCAATCCATTTCTGTGGGTCACAGTAATAAAAATGTGAAAGTTGCTGATTTGGACCCTCCCTCCACTGTGTGAATCGCCCCTGCATCATCCTCAGTGAAAGGTACAGCGGCTCTTGCTCAACTACAGGATAGGAGGCAGGTGGCCTCCCAAGGACAAAGGTCCCTCCACTGTCCCCTGCTCTGTGCCTAGGAAGCACTTCCACACTTGGGCTCCACTATGCCTCTTGTTCTCCTTCTCGTGGGCCTTCTCAAACTTAGTTTCTCAGAAATGACACATGGGATCCCTGGGATCCACAGACTCAAAGGCAGAAAATAGGAGAACAATCCAGAAAGCCCAAATGCCATTATGAGAAACTAAGTTTGTCATAAAGCAAGAAATCAATAAGGAAATCCTCAAGCCAGGTGTCATGGCACATGCCTGTGATCCCAGTACTCAAGAGGCTAAGGCAAGAAGATTATAAGTTCAAGGCCAATATGGGCAACAGCCTAGACTATATAGCAAGACTCTGTTGAGAGACAGAGACAGAGAGAGAGAGAGAGAGAGAGAGAGAGAGAGAGAGAGAGAGAGAGAGAGAAGAGGGGACTCAAGTAGCTCCAATAGTAATAGGAGGCTGGAGGTAGTTTCTTAGAGTTCAACAGGAAATTATTCCAAGTGTAGAGCAGAGAGAATCAGAGAAAAGAAGAATGAAGGTAAACACACAGGAAGTTCATGTGGCACTTCAGAGACCTGCGCATCAACAAAAGTTTGGGGATGGACCCCAAGAGGTGTGAGGGAAGAAGGAAGGAACAGAGGCCTCTTCAATACCTCCCTTCCCTAGATGCCTCTTTAGACTCCCAACTAATTCTTCCCAAGCATTTCTGTAAGCAGGCATTTCACCTCCTAACAGAAACGGTGACCGACAAAGTCCTACAAAAAGAAAGAAGAGTTAAGAAACAAAAAAGAAAAGAGGTTTTGGGTGAGTAGTAGAACTTTTCACTCTGGACCCCAAGTGCTGAGAAAATGAGAGGTCACATCCTGTGAAACCCAGGGGACCAGAGAGGACACAGAGGAACTCATCAGCGATTCCCAACCCCAGTGCCCAGGAGACAGTTGAAAGATGAAGTTTCAGGCTGTCTCCAAAAAAAAAAAACCTCCTATAAATAAGAAATAGGTAGTACATTTTAAATTTAATAATCCAGGATTCCTCAATGTCAAACAACAACATGGTGAAGGATTTGAGGAATTTCAGAGCTTCTAATGGAGACAGTTTGGTAACATTTTCTGGTCTGAAGACAGCATGGTAGTGAGTGTTGATTTGATATCATCTTGCTCTGAAGTCCTACCATGCTTTTGTTTTTCTATTACCATTGGTTCTATCATGTTGTGTCTTACAGGATTTTAATATGTATGATAGTAAAAACAAAATTTTTATGAAAAATGAGATAATATAGCAGCCATTGTTCATCTTTGGTTATATGGGTCGAATGTCTTGGAATACTTCCATTCTCTTGAGTTGTTTATTCTACTTTGTTATGTTTGACATTATTGTGTGTAAAGCTAAGCTCAACTGTTTCAAAGAAAGAGACATTATGGTAGCTACCGTTAATATCTAGTTGTCTCGTTGTGAAGTGCTGTGTTGCTCACATTGTTCTGTTCTGCTTAGTTCTGTCCTCTTTTGTTTTATTCTCTTTAAAATAAAAAATAAAATAAAATAAAAAAACATTTTCTGTCTTCGTGTTGTTAAGGGATGGAGTGAATTGAAAACCAAAGCAGAAAAGAGACAGGAAACCGAAAGAGGAGACCGGAAACAGGAAATGGAACAATGGCAAGAGAGGGCATGAAAGAACAGAAATGAAAGGGGAAGTTAAGACAAGGAAAGATTGGAAGGCAGAGAGCCAGGGACAGGATGGAAGGCAGAGTGACACATATTACTCTTTACAGGGCAGAGACGCCCAGACAAAAGAAGGCACCCATCCAATGGCACCTTAGGCACATAGAGATGCTGGCCCTTGGGAATCGCAGAGGGGCCAGGGGGTTGTCAGATGCTACTAACAAACGACTCTCTCAGCTGATAACCCTCATTAGACAGAACTTCACAAGTGGCTTAATTTGAATTTCCAATACTTGACAGATTTCAAACCAGAACAATTATTTCTGATGTAAAGAATCAATATGCGGTTTCCTGGGCTGAATCTCAAGGAAATGGGGACATTTACAGCAGGGCTGCTAGGATTAAAACTCCTTAAAATGTCAAATAAACACAGACTTATCTCTTTTTAAAGAACACTTTTGTAAGGCAAAGGTTAACATTGTAAGGAAAAAGCAGGGTGAAAATTAATCTAACTCCCTGTGACCTCCTCAGGCTGGGTTTGAATTACATTTCCACATGGCCCGTGAAGATCTTTCATGTCTCCTGCTCCATTAGTTGGTGTACTTAGCAAAGGTCGGACAATGAACAGACACTGTAGCTTTCTAACCAGGGAGCTCGCTGCACAGCCCTCTTCCCGCCTTTACTGGGGTGATTCTCTCTGCCAGAGGTCTCCACTGTGGGTGTCAGTCATCCCTGCAGATGCCCTGTCCTGAGGAACCCTGTGAATGACGGGCATGGACGACCATCGCTGCCCAGATCTGGGCAAAATAAGGCTCACATGGTTTCTGGTCAGAGAGAATATAGCAGAAATCCTTGATGGTTTCTTTTACTCCTCAGAAAAAGATCAGTACCTTTCCTGGAATGGATTTCTGTCCACCCAATCTGCCAGCCAAAGCCAAAAGGAGGAGGACAAGGACATCAGGGAGGAGAGCAAGGGCAAAGAGGGGAAATGGCCAGAGGAAGCCATGTGGTAAGACTCACGTCCTCCGGTACTAAGAGCACGCTGTCTGTTGGCCCCGTCCCCAGTGTGAGTCACTCTCACATGCGTGCCTGAGCTCCTGAGTCCTCTGTTTCACTCTCTTACCTTTAGAGTAGGATCAGAATTCACTTCTTCCAGAAAACAGCGATAGCTAAAAGGAGAGACAAAGGCTGTGGTGGACAACAGCAACACACAGTCCATTCCTCTTCAGTGACAGGGGCGTACAGAGATGAGCCAGGTCTGGTCTTGGCCCTGAGGAGATTGAAAGTGAAGGAGGCCGATGCATAAATTGTTGACAGGCCCATACAGATATGGGTGCGGCCTGTTCTGGCCTTCTCGGCCACCTCGGTCCTGAGAGAGTTTGCCCCAGCTTTTCCGTGGCTGAATGACAATGCTCAGGGTGCTCATGGGGTGACATTTGACTTCTCCGTCTCCTCTCCCTCTCCTGCTTGCTCTTTCTCTTGCTGCGTCTGGGGTCATCCAATCACCTGTTGAGTTATGTTTTTTCCAGTTGCTTCTCTCACTAGTTTGGAAGTTATGCATTCTACTCCTGGTTGTTAATGTTCACCCTTGAAACACTTACTACGTACTTAACTTTAGACTCCCCCAAGTCTAAAGAGAGTAGGCATCTTCAGTCTTCCCCTTTCCTAGTCCCCACACCACAGAACTCTTTATCTAGACTTGTAAGTTGTTTCAAACTCACCAAAAATGTATCGGTGTTGTTTTAGTTTATATTTATGTGAGGTGGTAAGGAAAAGAATGGGCGAGAGCTGGAAGACTGTGGGGGAAAAGTGAGTACAAGAGTGTGGGACCCGTCATGGCTCGCTAGTCAATAGCAGATTGTTGCCTGAGCAGTGCAGGGTGAGCGTTAGTCAGCTTTCCTTCAACAAATACCTCAGATAATCAACTTAGAAAAGTTTTGTTTGGGAGCCAAGCGTGGTGGCACACACCTGTAATCCCAGCACTCAAGAGGTTGAGGCAGGAGGATCCTTGCAAGTTTGAGGACAGCCTGGGCTACAAAGTGAGCTCAAGGCCAGCTGAACTGCACAGTGAGGCCCTGTCTCAAAAAGACAAAAAAAAAAAAAAAAATACATCACGCTGGGACCAAATCTAATACATGCATGGGCTTTTAGGGGACATTTAAGAACCAAACTATATGAGAGACTAACCTCAAGAACCCAGGCATGGGCCGGGAATGCTGGCACATTCTCATAATCCCAGCACTCTGGAGGGTGAAGCAAGGGAATTGTGAGTTCAAGCCCAACCTGGACAACTTAGAAAAGCCTGGTCTCAAAACAAAAAGAATTAAATTAAAAACTGGAGACAGGGCCTCAGTGTGAAGGCCCTGGATTAAAGTCCCAGTACAAAATAAAACAAAACAAAACCCTTAGGAGTTCAGGCCACTCATCTCCCCCCGAGTCTGGGCCAGCACCAGTCACATGAGCGAGGGGCACCCCTGAGCGAGCTCCACTCCACTGTGCCTCAAAGTGCAGCAGGAGCCAGCTGTCCAGTGAATATAAAATATCCCTCATTCTCTACCCAGGATCTAGAGCGATCTCTGGAAAATGTAAATTGGATAGTTTCCTCCCCCCCCCTCCCGTGTAAGGTCCTGTGATAGTTTCTTGTGGCCCTTTTGCATCAGTGTGTCATTACTTACCATTTGCATGTTTCCTTGTTTATTGTCAGTTTTACTCCACCAGGTTGTAAATTCACGGAAAAAGACTACTGTCTCCCCAGTACCTAGACTAGGCAGTGCTAGGTACATAAAGGCTACTCCATAATTATTTGCTAACTGAAGGAGTTAATTCACTTACGAAGAAGTTATTGAGCATTCCAAGGTTGTGATGAAGATCAAGTAAGCTAATACTACACAAACATCAACAGCATCGCTACGATTCCTACCCGCAATAAACTTACAGACAACAGCATACACCAGCTGCTAGGGGCTACTTCCAGCATGATCTGAACAACAGCAACCATGGAAAAGGTCATGGTTTCAACACACTTTGCACAACAAGGATCATTTACAGTCCAATCATTTGGATTAATCTCCTGACTTAGGTCTGATCTATTTTTGTCAAGCAAGCAAATATATATTGATATTTGCAAAGAAGCTCATGCATGTGGTGTCCACTAAAATATGGCTGCATTTGCCCTGGTAATTGTCTCTGGAAGCTCATTCCCAGCTGCGCTGGCTCATTTAGCTAATCTGCAGTAAGTATGGTATCGATCCAAGCAGCAAGGGAGGAGCATGCTAGCTTTGACCAAGGACGGGTGATTACTTTGGCTGCACGGTCGCCTCACAGACTTGGCTAAAGTCTAAAAGCCACACTGACATAGTCTGGAAGTGTGCCCTCTGGCTTCAATGCCCCAAGAGCCCAAGACACACAAGCACTCGCAGGGCACTGGAGACTGGGAGTGCAAGGCAGCATCTCTGGAAGACATTGATGCTCTGCTCTCCAAAAACTCTTCCTTCATCCCTTCATTCATTCATAACTAACAACATTTTATAAATGTGATAATACTCCATATTTGCTAAGAGGGATCAAAATTGATATTTTCATATGCTGCTTATGGAAATGCAAATGAACATAATTATTTGAAAAGCCAATTTAGCAGAATATAACAAAATGTTAATATTCTCTGACCCTATGCTTCTACTTCTTTGAAGATACTTTTAGTAAATAGTCATAGATATGCTGCGTTGCTTATAATAATTATAAATGTGCCAAGAAACAGATTGGTTAACTGAATAAGCTATTGTATATCATCTCAAAGAATATATTTTAACCAAAGAAAATATTTGCAATTAATCATGGGAAGGAGATTGGGAAGGGAAGCAGTGTAAACAATTTGCATATTTTCATACTAAAGTATTTAAAATAAATTTGCAATTATACATAGAAAACTACTGGATTGATTAAAGAGAGGATTCATAGAGGAATGCTATATTACTCTCCAATCTATCTGTACTTAAGGAATATCACAATAAGAAATGAGAGAATATAGATTGAAAAGATATACCAAAATATTGACAATGGGTCTAGGATTTCAGGTTATTTCTTCAGAATGATTATCTAGCTTTCCAAATTTTCTAAAGCAAGTTTATATTTTTGTGTGTGTGATACAAAAACATTAAAACTTCCTTTAAATAAGATAACATGCACACACAAATCTATCTGGTAAATATGTGCCACCTACGGGGCCTAAGAAGACACAATGGAAAAGAATATTTGATGGAGAAAAAGACATAGAGATGTCAGTAGCCGGGAAGATGTGGCAGCACACACCAGTATCCCCAGCACTTGGGAGGCTGAAGAGATGGCAAGTTCAAGCCCAGCCTGGGCAACTTAATAAAAAAGGGCTGGGGATATAGTTCAGTGTGAGGAGGCCCTGTGTTCAATGCTCAGCAGGAGAGAGAGAGAGAGAGAGAGAGAGAGAGAGAGAGAGAGAGAGAGAGAGAGAGATATGAAAGGAAAAGGCAATAAGTCCTTGTATTGGCTGGTAAGGATCCCTGAAAAGTGTGGTGGGAGATAGTCTAGAAGAGTTGGGAGTACCCAAACATTGGGGAGCCATAAAAGGGAATAGGCAGGGATCCAGAGACTTATGTTGAGAAGTTGTCTGGGTTAGGATGGCCCCGTGTGGTATAGTAGAGCTGAGCCGCACTACAAGCATGACACTGGTGGACAGGCTAGAATGTGGCCAGCTGAAAGCCAGGGGACAGAGCCCAGGGTAGTGGCAGAGGCCACCTGGGAACCATCAATAGATGGTTCCAAGCCCATCTCACAAAACCTGGCACAGGCCCCCTGAGGCAAAATTTGAGAGCCTGGACTTAGGCACCAGACCAGCCGTGCTTGGCTCTGGCCTCCTCACTCGTCAGCGGTGCAATCACAGGCAGGATGCATAACCTCTCTGTGCCTCAGCAATTTCAGCTCTACGATGGGGCCGATAATACTGTGTGGCCCAGGACTGTTACGAGGGTCCAGTGGCTTAGGGCATTGTGTGCACTTGGCACAGGCCTCGTTCAGAGCAACCATCTGGGTTAGCAGCATTATTCTCTCCCACTTGAAGTCGACTTGGGGTACCCTGACAGAGCCACATTACCGGCAGAACACCTCTACCCAAGTCACGGTATGGACTGTCTTTCCAACCCTCCCTCAGAAAGTTGCCCAAGAGTTAAAGTATCAGCATCTCAAGATCCGAGAAAGACTAGAAGGAGAAGAAACAGTCAATAGCCTAGCTTCTGGTCCCAGCTTTGCCATTAACTCCCAGACTTAGAGGTCAGGGTAATAATCACTGTCTTAGAAAAGAAGTCCTTAGCCCCCGTCTGGGGAAGTGCACTGAGAACAGCTGCCTCTCTAGGGTGACACCACCATCCTGCTGTGGCCAGGAAGCCGATGGGTGCAGCTCCCTTCATCTAAATGGACCTTCAGCAGCCTGTGTCACAGAGCCGAGGCCTGGCCACTTGTAAGGAAATAAAACTCAAGACCCTCACAGCATGCACGTCACAGTCACTACTCCCTAGTGCACAGTGCAAGCAGTTTCCTTTAAAACTGAAGAGCTAGAAGCAGACCTGCCTTTGGCCTGAGTGGACGAAGGTGGGTGGGAGGAGCGGTGGCCCCAACAGCCCTGTGTTCACTCCCGTTTCCAGAAGCACAGAAGTGACAAACAGGCTCATTACAAGGCAAAGGATATGCACGATCAATCCACGCCTTCAGAGCTGGGCTACAATTTAAGGAGAGGAGAAGAGAAGATAAATAAAAAGGCCTATTTTCAAGAGAGCCATTTAAGCCCAGAGAGAGGCCGTAATAATGTGCATCCCAGCTCTGCTTAATTTGTCCCTGGCTCTCTCAAAATGGCCCTGAGATAATCAAAAGGAAGTGAAGAGGAACAACCCAGACTCCAATTTGGGAAAGGACATAGTAATCAGCACCCGGTGCCTGGACCCCGTTGTCAGGCAGGAGCGGCCGTGCACCGAGGAGCCTCCAGCAGCCCTTCCGAGGCAGAAGACACTTCGGCATTTCCTCTCTCGCCCTTAAATTGGAAAACACAGAAACGACACATCCACAACTGCACTTCTGAAATCATCTCTCAAAGAGATAAATGACTTCCTCCAGGCAGTGTGGTCCAATCCAGGCCTGGGAACAGATAAATTCATTTACTCAGGAGCTGGAGCTCCATTTTTCTTCCGCTGCCATCCATAATCCCAACTCTTTCAGTGCTTGAGACACTGAGCATGATGAATGTACCCCGTCACTGGGCAAGAGGTAAAATCTTTGCAGGAAGGATCCAGGAGCCAGTCTCCGCTCCCTATCCTTGTGACACTCTGCTCTCAGGGCTCAAGAGTTCAAGATGCTACCACACTGATACACTTTTCTTCTATAAGGAATTCCCTCCTTTTCGCTCCAGGCCTCTTTACCAGCACCTAGACAAGCTAAGCCTACCTCAAACAATGGCAAGGCCCCTTGCAAGTGCCTGCAGCAGGAAATAAAAGCTGACTGGTATAAGAGGAGGAAAGACAGGTAGCCTGGTCCTCACTAGACAGCCCAAACCCTCAGTTCCTGCAAGAGCCAACTGGCCTGGAGGAAGATTTCCCATTGCTGGTAAAACTTCTTAGAGGGTGACTTAGTCACTTTCCTGGTTTCGAAGACAAAATACCCAACACCCACAAGTTGAAAGAGAAAAGGTTTATTTTTAGCTCACAGTCTGTGGAGGTTTCATCCATAGTTGCCTGGCTCCAAGGCAGGGTGGCATGGCAGAAGGAAAACAGTTCACGGCACGGCAGGCAGGAAGCAGCAAGCAATGAGTTTCCCTTTCCCTTTTATTCCATTCAGAGTACAAGCCTATTGGTTGGTGCCTTCCCATTATCCATACTCAGAATTATGCTAAAATAATTAGTAGGCTAATTAAGTTATCACGTACTTTAATCTATACTAACACACCCTAGATTCAGCCACCTCAGAAAAGCCCCACCTATTAGTGCAAGAGGCTTTGGGGGCCATCTAGGCTCCAGCCATATCAAGGAGATTCATAAAGCAAGACTATGAAAGTTATCTTCTGTCTCTTCACTGCCCATCCAGTTGGACAGGGCAGAATCACCCAGCTAACTAAGCCCTAGTTTTCTCATCCATAAAGAGAGGATCTTAATACTTACCCTGAAAGGATTTGATGAAACTAACTACATACCCTGGGAAGATGTAATGGCATGGTTATCCTGTTCTAACCAATCAGGTCATAGCAGAACACCTGGTCCAGTGTGTCTCAGCTTGGGCTACACATTAGCATCACTGGGGAGTTATAAAGGAAATAAATATATAAAATATGATGCCCAGAATCCAGCCTGGACAATTACGTCTACTCTCTGCCAGTAGAGCTGGCATCAGTGCTTCCCACTGCGAAGCCAGAGCCAAGAAACACTGACCCAATGTGCTCACTCACCCACCCCTTTGTTCATACCCCAAAACCAGCTCCTTGTCAGGCATTAAATGGCTACCACACACTTGTGTTCAGTGAGCTTAGGACCAGCCCCCATGGTGACACTCACACAAAGAGACAAAGAAATGGTGACACATTAGTTATGACACATCAGTAAGGACATTGATTTGAAGCAAAGTGGTTGCTTATTGAACTTGTACTTGGTGCTAGGTCCTGTGCTGAGCACTTGGTATGGGCAGCATCTCTTTCTACCCCCAACTTTACCCCAGATGTGGCACAGGGAGGACAGAAAGGACTGAGAAGGGTCAACAGCCATCCAAAGTCACATGAACCCTGTGTAGCAGATTTCCCTGCTGCCCTGTGGTTGGGACGGGACCTCACCTTATTTCTGAGTCAGTTCTTCATCTTAATTAAGGAGAGGGCAGAGGGAAATCACAGCCCAGAGGAGGCTGATCAGCCCCAGCTTGGCAGTAGCTCTGGTGTAGTGGGAAGAGCACATATTTGACTGACAGATATGGATTCACCTCCCCTGATTTTAACCACTTTGCAAATAGTGGCAGAACAAAGCAAGATCACAGAATGATAACCCAGGTTGCAAGAGGCCTGACCCCAGAAACCACAGTCCTAACCACTGTGATACACACACTCAGGCACAGATTAAGTTGTGGCAGCTCTTTCCCATCAAACCTTGGAGTTTCTAGTGAATGTGTCCATGCATGCATGTGGGGAGCTGTCCAAGGTTGCTATCTGGCTAGCGGTAGAGTGGCATCTTGGCATCTCAAGATGCTGGGTTCTGAGTGCAGTGTACCTATTCTTTTAATTGTTTACTATAGCAAAAAGCAACCTGCCTAGTCTGATTTAGTACCTGGACTCTTGGCCTCTGCTCCTCACAACTATGGAGGCTCAGTGTTCGACATCTTTTCTACCCTCCTTCTAGTTGGTCACTCAGATGTGCCTGAGTAAGTGCCTTTGGCCGAGGAAGCTGAGGCAAGGTCTGCATTTCTGCTGCTTCTGATCCTTCAGCTGGTGCAGCAACATTCACAGAAATCTCAGCATGCCAAGAAACAAAGCCTTGGCCTTTTCATTTTACTGCTGTGTCACTTTCCTGGTTGTGGCAGAGGCGGGGACTTTCTCCTGACAGACCATCTCTTCAGTGTGGTCTCAGGCAGCATTTCTGTAGATTGAGCTGAGGTCCTGCCCCTCCAGCCCATTTGAGAATCTATAAACACCTCTTCCTCTGTCTTAAATCCCTTTTTTCCTTAAACAGCTAAAGTTATTGCTATTATGTATAGTGATATGAACCCAGATTTATAGAGGTAAACTCCCACCAATATACCTGGCCTCAAAAGTGAGATCCTACTGAGTCATGGGGAAACAGCACCGCACTGAACCAGGAACCAGAGACAGGGACCTCTACACCAGCCTACAGAGGGGACTTAAGTGAGCCACCTGCTTAATGTGAGCCTCAGCCTCCACATGTGTGCAGCGAAGACAGATTGCAGCCCACAACCATCGGGCTTCCAGCAAATGCTCTCTGAGCATTCAGATGCTTAGTCTAACTGAGGAAGGGCAATACACAGGGACCCTTTTGCTGTTGGTTCTTCCATCTGTAAATGCTTTATTGATCACCAGGAACTCTGCCTCTTCTCTGTTCCACATTACTGCAGGATCATCTGTCTAAAAAAAAGGCTCAAGTGTATCACAGTCTCCGGAGCCTGGGAAAAGGTGATGTGTAGAGCAAATAGAAGGGTTGCTAGATGGGGAAGAGTTCTCGGGAGGGCAGGATAGGATAGGCTGAGGAGCTCAGAGTTTATCAAGAGTTTCAGAGACCATGGTACCACCAGACCACACATCCCAGCACCCCAGCTCATCTTTACAACCTTAGTACCAAAACTTACTAAATAGTTCAACATCCACAATCAACTCTGATGTGGGAAACAAAGTATGATCATTAATCCTAATTTACCAACGTTACTAGATTAAGAAACACTTCATAGATCAGCAAAGTGTGCTCTTGGTATGCTTGGGTGCATCGTATCTGGTCCCTTACCCCTTTCTCTCTGTCACTGATCTCCTGTTCTGCTTCCCTGCCACCATGAACTAAGCATCTTTCCTCCACCACACACTTCCACCATGATGTTTCTGCCTTGGAGACAATCAACCATGGACTGAATCTCCTGAAATTATAAGTTAAATGGAACCTCTCCTTCTTGAAGTAGTGAGTCCTAGAGACTGTATCCCAGTAATGGAAAAATTCACTAACACAGAAGGGAAGCCATGCACGTCTCCATTTTATAGCAGAGGAAACTGAAGCTCAGAAGGTCCCACAGAGAGTTTGTGGGGGGAAAGGCCAGCTGTTTCCTAACGCCCAGCCAGTCTCTCTCCAGCAAGCACCCACTCAGCTGCACAGAATAGATGGATAATGTCCACTGGAACAGCTGCTTCACCAGATTAGTTCAGTAATGCAGAGACCTGATTTGAAGGCTGAGGAAGGGTCCTGGCTCCTGCCCGAACTGAAGGCAGCATGGAGGTCCGCCCACCCTTCACCCCAAAGGCCTTCGAGTTTTGGGGACCCAGAAGCAAAAGCCCTAGCTCTGTCACTGAAGACTTTCTCACCGCACAGAGTCCTTGGCGGCTCATCAGTAAAATGAGTGTAAGAAGCCTTGCTTTGCTTATTCTACGGTTTTTAGAGAAACAAAGGTGACAAGGGGCATAAGCCCCAGGTGTGACATAAGACCTAGCATCTGGAACCTTCCACTGAGGGAAGGGTGACAGGAGTGAGGAGACTCTCCCGTGCACACCCGGGAGAGGAATATTCTCTCCCATCTCTTGCGCCCGGCTCCTCACCGGTGTCGCTTTCCTTCCTCCCAGCCTGTTCGGCATCTCCCTGACGTCTCCCCCTGTCCTTGTCTTTGTCCTTCCTCAGGACTCTTCTCTGAAGGAGGGAACCTTGGGATACAGAAGCAGAGGGAGCAGCCAGACAGCAGGAGGAAAGGCCTTCAGCAGCAGGCTCCCTCCCACTCTCTACAGCAGAGCCTGAACCCCCTGAACTGGGTTTGGTGGTGACCTTGAGGGGCTGAGGGGGCTCCCCTTTTGTTTCCAGCATCTGTGCAGCCACTGCTGCCACCCTACCACCAACCCTGTGAGGAGTTCCATCCCATTAACTCCTTCACATCACCATGGCAACACAGTCTCCTGACTTTCCCAAAGACAGGAGATAGGAGCACCACTGCCAACAGGGTGGGCCTGCACTCCATCCCCAGCAATGCATGGAGCTGCAGAGAGCTCCACGCACTTCCAGCCGGGCAGCCACATTACCTGTGCGCCCACCATGCACCCAGCCCAGCACCTGCCTGCAGAAACAACCCCTCCGCCCACCGCATGGCCACTGAGTGTGTTAGTGGGTGGCTTGTCGTTTATTTTAGGTTAACTTTCTCTGGGGTTACACACCTGCCTTTTCTCTCTGAAGCACTGAAAGAGAAGCCGGGGGAGCACCCTGGAGCTTACACAAAACACTCAGTTTTTCTCACTGACTCCCTAGTGCAAACCTCTAAAGGGACATATTGAAGCTCTTCCCACTTCACAGAAAGGAAGGTTAAGTCACATGTCCAAGGCTGTACTGCCACTATGTGGGAGACTTAACTTTTGAACTCAGTGCTATGTTTCACTTGGTATAGTCCACATTTGCTTATGTAGTTCTTAGAACACCAGGTATTGTTCCATGCTTTATGCATAAGAGTTAACTGTTAATTCTCAGTACAGTCGTATGAGGTAGGTACTACCAATTCCTCCATCTTACAGATGAGGAAACTGAGGCAAAAAGTAAATTAGATAAATTGCCCAGAGCCACCAGAAATAAATGGAGCCAGAATTCAAACCAGGCAGTCCAGCTCTTGGATTCATGACCAGAATTACATTTCTAGATTTAATTATACTTCCAGGGCTCCTCAGCCCCAGCTGTGCCCCAGCCCTGAAGTTAAGAACTGGGTGGCATGGCCATCTCCCCAGTAGCTGTGCTGGGCTCTCACTAAATTGCTGACCTCTCAAACTGACCAACTGGCTGGTACTGAAGCGTTCCTCCCCCAGCCAGCCAGCTGCAGCTGCTTTCTTTTCCAATTTTCCTGCTCTCAGAATGTTCTTTTGCTCCTCTCATTTCTCTGGGCTTTAAAAGGCTCCCATTTGGAACAGCAACCAGAAATTGTCTTCCTTCAGAGAGAAGAGCCTTCCAGCACAAAGCTCACAAGGGAGGTCCCCTTGTCCTCCCACACTCAGCCTGTCTCCAAAGACCATTAATGCAATCACTTAGCGATAGCCCAGCTCCAACAGAAAGGAAGGAAGAGGAGGAGCATTGTTAGTGGTTTGAAGGGGAGAAGAAATCATAAAATCCATCAAACCTGTACTTGTCTCATTAAAAGTGTTTCTAATTTATAATGTCCTGGAATGCAGATGCCGCCCAGCTGTGCGGGCCTGGTGGCACTGCCTGGCGCCCCCTCCCCATGCACTCCTGCGCCTCCTCCCCACCTCACAGGGACTGCCATCAATTTCTGCTCATCAGCGGCACTTACAGTAAATGGATTCATTTGTGGCAATGGGAGCTGAGAGACAAAGGTGACAATATAATTAAGGTTTTAATTCTATGCCTGAACAGTTAAGTCCAGAACTCATGATAATTAGCTGGCTGTAATGAAAGATCTTTAATCGTTATTTTCCCTTTGTTTCCTGTAATTGTTCATTTTGGCCAACTACATTTGTCCTTTCATTTAAATCGGGCTGCACACTCCTGTGTCGCATTCATTATTCCTGTAAACGCCCAAGAAAATCTGCTATGGGGCTGGTCATTTGCAAAGTCGGTGGCAAGCTGCACAAGGGGCTCAGGGTGCACCGCCGCGCCAGGCTGTGGTCACCTCCTGGAGGACAGGAAAGGCGGCCTCCTGAAAGCCACAGGCCTGAGGAACCAGCTGGAGACTGAGAAAGCAACGGATCCTTCCCAGGGCTCCATTTACAAACTGGTTCTTGGAGGGAATGATTTTTATAATGCAAGTTTTTGATTCTTAAGTGCATGTATTGTTTTTTCGTATTTTACTTTTCTATCATCAGGACGCATCTTTTAATTGGCATACACCTTTAATGTCACGTCTACTTTCCTGAAAAGCTGTAAATGGATTGACAGTTTCTAGAGCTGACAGCACCTTGGCGTGGAAAACCATGGTAAATTATCCATAGAACAAATATTTACGGAGGATCCGCGACATTCCAGTGAGGTACAGGCAGTACAGTGATGACTTGGAACCCAGCGGGCCTCGCTCTCAGGGTCTGGTGCAGCCTGGAAGATCATGACTCAGTCTCCTCTCCAACCACTACTGACTGCATGGCGGGACATTTTCCACTTTGTCTGGGCTGTTTGGACCCTATTTCAACTATGGACCCTGGTGATCTAAGCCATAGATAAATGGCTCTCAGAAAAGAGAATATCAAGGCAGGAAGGCTGAGGACTTCCATCAAAGACGTGGAGAAACCTGAGAATGGGCATCGTACCTCGCAGCTGCCCAGGGCGGACAAGGGATCCAGCTGAGAAAAGCTAAGGTTGGGATGGTGGTGAGAAAGGAAAATTGGCCTTGGACAAAACATAAGGACTGTTCTGGGTGTGCAAAACAGCCCGTGTCTTTCTCATCTCTCTCCAGTGCTGATCTGAGTCCTGAAGGTTGTTTGGCTGAGGCTCATACATTTCCGGAGAGGACAAATGTGCACCTGTGCCTCCTCTGATACACTGTCCTTCAGTTCAATGTTCTAGGTGTTGTCTTATCTCAGACGCCCCATAATTATGATGGAGATGAAAAGCAGGCCACCCCAACAAAAGTGTTCACGTTCTTTTCCAATCTGTCCCACATAGAAAGTCAGACAGACTCTTTGGCACACAGCACTTCCCTGTAAAAATCTTCAGTGTCTTCCAAGGTCCTGATAGGAACAAAAGTCAACTCCTAGAAACAGTCAGAGTTGGGTGCCCTCCCATCTCTCATCCAGCCCCATCTCATCTCATGCAGCAAGGTCATTACAACTTCAGGACCGTGACCCATGCCGTTCCGTCTGCCTGGGCGTCTTCAACTCCCAGCCTCCAGCATCCACTGGGCAATGGTGTCCTCCTCTCAAGCCCAGCCAAAGCATCGCTTTGCCAGTGGCGCTACCCAAATCATGCCAGTATGATGTGACTCCTTGGCCAGTCCACGGCAATGTGCAGTTACAGGGTTAGTAAACACTGAAGGTACAGTGTTTACCTTCTGCTTCCACCATGAACAAAGTGTGAGGCCCACGAGGTCCAGGTCTAAGCTCTGTCCTCAGAGCTAGAATGTCCCTGGTACCAGAAGTGTTAAAAACACTTGTTAAGCTAAGGCACTAAGCTAACCCTGGAAGACTTAGCCTCAATGAAAAGGGGCCCTTGGCAACGGACAACCCTTGAAGAGAGAGCTGTGACCCTGTTGCAAAAATAGGCACCTATTGAAAGCCTGAGTTGGGAAGGGCTGAGCCTGACAGTCTCCAGGGCTCAGTGGCAGGTCCAGGGTGGGGCCTCTTCTGCCACAGACAGCAAAGGGCAGCCAGCAGCACCCCAGGCCACTGAGGCACTGGGGGCTTTTCTGCAGGCTGCCTCCTCATTGCTGCTCATGAGCCCCAGGAAGTACCGCTGCCCTGCTCTTGGCCAAGTCTCTACACCTGTGGCCCCTTCCCTGCACTCCCACTTCCTTCTGCCAAGAGTTTCCGGGGAATCACAATTCAGCAAGCAAGACGCTAAGGCACCCTGTGGACTGGACCCAGTTCAGATACTAACTCCTGCTTCCTGCTCTGTTCCTGCTCTCCCTCTCCTGCACAGGAAGTTTCACTCCAAGGTAAAGAGTAGATTCACCTTAACGGTGTGCCAGGTTCTGTCCTGGGTACTGGAGACACAAGCGAACCAGTGCTCTCTCTGTGCCTTCTCTCTCTGGACTGTCTCAGACACTCTCGAATTGGTACTGCAGATTTCCAAATGTAGGAGACTCTTGTTTGCTCAGATGTCCCTCCTGACCCCCAATCCGGCTGGACTCTTGTCCCATGATGCCCCCTGCAGCCCAAGATGACTGACTTGCTTGTTTATTGCACAAGTATTTAGTGACCACCTATCATGTGCCAGACATTGCCGTAGGAGCTACAGATAGTGCTGAGAATCCCTGTTCTGACAATGACCTCATCTCTCAGTTTCCTTGACCAGAAAGCCCAGTTCCCCTTTCAGCCCTGTTGACCTCTCCCTGTGTCCTCTCACATCAGTCCCTTCCTTGCTCTCATCAGCTGTTTATTCCTTCAGTTTATTCCTCCTGTCTCATCCCTCGTCCTATGCTCACCCACCGCTGCCAGATTTGCCTTCCAGAAACACGCTTCAGACACATCCCTAGCGGTCTTGCTCTACCCAGCCACCCTCAGTTCCATTTTGCATGGCAATACTCTGCCCCTTCTACACCCTAGCCGAGTTCTGTATCCACAGCGTTTTTCCACCTCTGTCCCTCTGTTCATCTTATCCCACTTATCTAGAACACTCTCCCCATCCCTTTGGCCCCTGCCATGTCCCCCATAACCCTACACACACACACACACACACACACACAGCATTTACTACGTGTATACCACATACTGTGGTCCTTTTTCCTTCTCAGAAGCCCACGACACTTTGCCGGCCCTTTGCCTGCTCCCCTAACAGATGCCAGGGCACTTTAGGACAGCGCATCTCCTAACACGTGACTCTCTGTGGCAGAGAGAGGAGGGAACAATCGAGTGTTAGGAGCAGATGCGGGATCTTGACTCTGCCGCTTGTTAGCTGTGTGACCTTGGACTGCTTAAGTTCCCTGTGCTTCAATTTTCCCGTCTACAAAATTAGAGTTACCGGGATTGATATATCTATGTACTTAAAACCGTATGCGATAGCCTGGCAGCTAGTATTGGCGTAACTAACCGTGGACAGATGAGTCAGAGAGATTGGGCAGAAACAGGTCCCAGCTTCGACCCCGGGGCTTCCAGCCACAGGTCAGTCTCTCCCAGTTTCCCTTCCGGGTTGAGGGTTAGCACAACATCAGGGAAGACTCGGTTGGATGCCCTCCTGCTACTGAAGAAGCTAAGAAGATGTTCACACATGTGCACACACATGCCCCGTCTTCTTCTGTCATTAAACCTTGCCCCACCAGCTCCCCTCACCCAGGGAAGGCATACAGCAAGGTCACCCAACAGGCACTGAGCAGCTAGAAGCCGGGCACTGAGCTTAGCTGCTGGGTCCCTGAGTAAAGTGGTCATTACCCTCCCTGCGCCTCTAGAAAGCTCATGCTCACCTGAACTCCATCTCCCCAAGACTGACAGGGCCCATCACCAGCACACTGAGAAGTCAGGGGCGCACGGTCACCTTGAGCAAGGCCCTTCTCACCTGAGCAGCACATCCCTCACTGGAGATGGCAGAAGCACTCACATGGCTGCCTACCACGGTTTGTGTGCCACCAGCCTCTCACAGGCGACTTTGGAATCTTCTGTGATCCCCCAGGGGAACCTGAGTCCCCTACTCACCAGCAGAGGGCACCTTAGCAAGTCCCACTGCCTCCACTTACCCTTTTTGTAAAATGGGAGTACACGGCAGCCCTGCCTCCTTCCTGCGTGGAGCCAAGAGGGAAAGTGTGGGGTGGACCGTGGAGGAAAAGAGGGGGACTAGAACTCTACTACACACCATCACCTCAGAGGAGTGGGGCGCCCTGCCCTCCACACCCGCCCCACTCCTGGGACCTGGACAGATAGAGTTTCTTGGACAAGCCTAGGTCTTCAGCCTTCTCCTTCCTCAGGAGCCCTTGTCCCTTGCCCTGTCTGAGCAGAAGCTGGTACTCAACAAGCAAACAACTTCCTTTTGAAAATTTTTAACTGGCTGCTCAGCACCTACTGAATACTGGTCCAATCGGGAAGACGAGGCGACCAGGCACTAGTTTTCCAGATAAAGCTCACTTGAGTCTCGCAACTGCTGTCAGCACAGCCTGACTGTCACTCCCACACACTGTACAGATGCAAAAACCGGGGCTGAGAGGTGACGCAATTGTTCCCAAGTCACGCAGTTTCTGAGCAGTGGCACTGAGGTTGAAACCAGGTCAGCTTGGGTTTAGGGATGGTCTCCACTCCCGTGTACTGCTCCCGCCCTCAGGACACCCATGCTAGAATCACTCTGCACAGACTGAGGCAAAAAGTAGCCGATCCCTGAGAGGGGAGCTGTGCTAGACGGGGAGCGCGTGTGAATGCGGCTGGAAGGGCGCCTGGCGCATTGTGAGTGTGCAGGCGCGTGAGCTGTGCTGGAGCCGCTGGCCCTGTCCGCGGGGATGCTCGCGCAGGTGACGCCTGTGCCCTTTGAGATGCCAGCCCCTCACGGCGCAGGAAGCTAGAACCGAGAGAAGGCTGAGGGTCCCTGCAAGCCTGCACCGCTGCCTGGCTCTGTGACTTCAGGACAGGAGTGAACCATTTCCCCTGAAACCAGCTGAGGCTCTGTTTTCTGTTAGGACAAAAGCACAGTGCAGGGATAACTACCCTGCTCGCTTCACAGAGCAACATCATGAAGTTAAGACAAGATAGCGGGTGACAGAGTCCTCTGTGGGCTGAAGAAGGATTATTCTAATCACAGCCACCGCACCAGGGAGTCAGCTGGGTCGGCTGAACCATTTATGTCTGCCCGAGGACACACGTGCTACACAAGGACTCCGGGAAGGGTGGGAGCGCTGGGAACGAGCAGGGTCACAGGCGCCTGGCACCTCAAAGGGCAGGTCCTGGGAATTCAGACGGGGACTCCCGGTGAGGCCCCAACCTCTGGCCCCTGCTGAAATTTAGGGTCTTTGTCCCCGAGGCCTCCCAAGATGAGCATGGGCCACCCCTAATGACTCACCTGGCTGAAAAGCTGTTCCCGTGCCCTTGAATCTATTAAAGAGAGCAAAGCGATTAATTATTTTACTGTCTTTATGGCGTCAACTTTAACTTGCTTCACATCCAGATTTCCAATTACATAAGCCAGAGTCTTAAACTCAGGAGGACATGTATTATTGAACTATTTATAATCAGAGTTTTTCAGAGCAGAAAAAGCCCTGCCAGGCAAGAGCTACACAACCAGAATTAAAGATTCAGAGATCAAAAGACAATCTTTCCATAACTGGAGGGGTGTGGGATGCGGGCAGGAGACGAAGAGAGAGGCTGAGTCTGAATCAGGGATGGAAAACCACTTTCCACTGAAGGATACAGACCCCAAAGCAAAGACAGATCAACTGGTGTGAAACGCAATCACGCGGCTGGGTGTGGTGGCGCAGGCTTGTAATCCCAGCACTCAGGTGGCTGAGGCAGGAGGATTGCCATCAAGACAAGGCCAGCCTGCGCTGCCACAGTGAGTTTAAGCTCAGTGAGACCCTATCTCAAAAAAAAAAAAATGGCAATCACATATAGTTTGGGGAGCTCTTCTCTGAAGGAAACAATAAGTCTGGGTTACCCCACCACACCATTTCTAGATCTATGGTGGAGTCACGGCAGTACCGATAACTAACAATTCACTGACTTATTGTGCCTCTACCACCTGGTATTCTGGCTTTTTAGCTGCTTCCAGCACTATCTCAATTATTTCTGGAAATTTCATTTCTTTTCACCAGGAAGCTGTACAGCTATAGAGTCTCTTCACCCAAGTTCCCGCCACATCAGCGTCCGCACCCACCATGGCTGCCATCTCCCATCAGCCAGCACCCTCTTCCCCATGAACGTCTGAACCCTACACAGGCCGTGGCCGCTGTGTGCCCCTGCTGAGTCTGCCTGCCCCCACTGTGGTTCCAGAGAGACGTGTATCCTGGTGCATGCAGAAGCTGAGCAAGGCCGGCTCTCCATGCTTTCCCGTCGCACCTCCCTCCCTGCACCCCAGGCACGAGTACGCGATGGGCTTGGACCAGGGAAAGCGCTCAAAGGCCAAGTCCTCCTTGCTGATGGTGCCAACCTGGCTGCCAGTCTGAGTCTGATGACACAGGAAGATGTTCGGAGGTCTCTCTGTCAGTTCCCCAGGAAGGCTCAGCTCACAGTCAAGCTATGTCCTTGTTACAGACGCACAAAGGGCACAGGAGCCATGAGGTCACTCCTATTTGCTGAGTGTTCACTATATTCCAAGTAGAGGACTAGGCTGCATTCTCATGGCAATCTATCAGGTAAATGCCATTAGTCCCATTTCACAGATAACGAAACTGGAGCTCAGAGAGGCCAAGGAAATTATCCCAGGACCCACAACTAGTAGGTGGTACCAGGTTCTCCCAGAATCCCTCCCAGACCTGTTGGGTGCTGTCTTAGTCTATATAGCCTATTGCTATAGCAGAATATCAGAGACTGCATGGCTCATAAACAACAGAAACTCATCCCTCACTGTTCTAAGGAAGCCAAAGATCGAGAAGACAGCAGATTCAGTATCCGTCAAGGGTCTGCTTTCTGGTTCATTGACAGTTATCCTCTGGCTGTGTATTCATGTGGTGGAAGGTACCAAAGGAGATCTCTCGGTCTCTTTTGTAAGGTCACTACATTAGTATCTTTGCTATTACTATCACAAAATACCCCAGTCTGGTTAATTTGTAAAGAAAAAAGTTTATTTAGCTTACAGTTTTGGGGGTTTAAATTCCAGAAAGTATGATGTCGACTCTGGAAAGGGCCCTCCTGACTGTGTCATGTCATGGCAAATGGCATCATGATGAAAGCACATGGTGAGACAAGAAGCCAAAGAGACTACAGAGGGACCAGTATTGGTCTTGTGTGCTAATCCTCTAGAGGAAACTAACTGGGGTCTCAGAAGAGCTATAGTAATCCCACCCCAGGACAGCACTGCCAGTGACCCAGTCACTCTCCACTAGATCCCCCCACTTTAAGGTTCCACCATCCTTTACGGAAGACTAATCCTAGAATTGTCAGGAGACGTAGTCAGACAATACCCAAACCCTAACAGGCACTAACCCCACCCTGAAGAGCTACCTCACGGCCTAGCCATCTACCAAAGGCTCCATCTCTAACACTATCACCTGGGATAGTAGGATTTCAGCTGGTGAACATGAGGGCCCTTGGCCCGTTCCAACTTGTGACTCTTCCTCCTGTTGGTTAAGAAGATAAAATTCAACAATACATTTACAAGTCTTTGCCTATAAAAAAAAAGTCTCAACCTAGGGAAAATATAGCTCATATTTGTTTGCTTTCTCCAAAGGGAGCAGAGGGAAGGATTATCACCAACATAGTCACTGGTTTGTTTCACCTTAGAGTGTGGCTTTGTTGAACTAAAGATGTAGTCCTAAAAACATGACCCTAGAAAATATGTCATATCTTATTTTACTCCTCTCCTTTCTGGTTAGCTGTTCCTGAAAATCTTTTTATTTCTTCATGAGCACAGAGCTAAAGCACAATTCCCATCCTTTCTTGCAAGTGTGCCTGGCATGTGATTGGTTCTGGCCAATGAAATGAGAATAGAGTCCTATGCTATTGTCCCAGTTCTGATCCATAAGAACCTTCCAGTCATGATCCTTCAAGGTCATGAACTTTTTATCCACTTCATGCAAATGACCATGCAAATGAAATGCAGCAAAATAAAGAACAAAGATTTTTGAAATTATGTAGACATAGGTTCAAGTTCTGACTTAACTGTTTTTGAGCTGTGTTAGGCAAGTTTTGATAACCAAAAAAAAAAAAAGGCTATAAAATTATCCAAGATAAAACATCCAAAGCATTTAGCTCATAGTTGGTGCCCCAGTAGGTAATACTCCCTCCCCTAAGGATCTGGCAACTGAAGAAACAAGGTGAGGAGGGGCCCATCTTTTTAACTATTCCCAGCTCCATTAATACTCACATCCTCCACCTCTACTTTCTTGGACCATGGCCCAGAGACCACTGCCATTTCTTTCCAGTCAGAGACCACAGAGTTCTACCACCATAAAAACAGGGGTCCAAATAGGGGCTGGGCTTCAGGCAAGCTCCAGTCACAGAACTGCTGATACCCTGCCCCGCACAGCACCCCAGGCTGTAAATGGCCTGGCAACCAGTCACCACGTTATCTCCGGGGGCCTGTACCTTATTCCTTCAGAAGAGACCCCCCTATGCACCTCACACCCTGGGGATGTCAGGAGGGGACTGAGCTCTGGCATCCAGACGCCCATTGCCTGGGCCCATCACTCACCTGCTCCTGCAAACGCTCCCGCCGGCTCCTCTGGAGCCATTACCGTTCGTCATGTTTATCTGCATTTAGGTTCAGTGGGGATCTGCACACTTCGATCTGTCTTTGATCATGAAGCAATGGCCCAAAAAATGGTAATGACACCTCTGATGCCGCAGCGTTTCTGTGTTCTTCACACAGAGGGCTGCCAGATTTAGCAAATAAAAAACACAGGCTGCTCAGTTCCATTTGAATTGCACATAAACAGTTTTTTAGTGTAAGTATATCTCATGCTTTTGTGGGACCTATTTACACTAGGAAATTATTCATCATTTGTCTGAAATTAAAGTTAAACAGGGAACCTGAGGACCCATTGTCTATTCCCTGGCTGTGTACCTGGTCATGCCCAGCAAGAGAGTTTTCAGTGAAGACCTGGGAGCATCGGGGCGTGTTCCTCCTCAGCCACTCACCTGCCCCTCTCTGATTATCTGCCCATCTGACCCGTCAGCAACGGGTCTGCCTGCTTTCACCGAAACACACGCTTGCTCTCCCAAATCCAGGCCACTGTCTACGTCATTTCCCTGCCTGAACTGTCTGTTCCTCTCCTGGTACCTCCCTCCTGGCTTTCTTTCAAAATGGAGTTCACCGGCACCTTCTCTGAGCCTCCCAGCTGCCTGCTTTTCCTCTGCCCTTCCACCGCCTGGTGTCTGCTGCTTTCTGAGAGCAATGAACACTTTCACTGGAGCAGCTGCCCTGTGCCACTCTGTACTTGGCTCTGCAACTGACAGAGATGAGCAAGTCACGGACCCTGCTTTTAAGCAGCCCTAAGTCTGCAGAGGAAGGCAGATGTGGATGTGAACATCCGCAAGAGCAACTGTTCTGACTTCAAGGTCAGCTGCCAAGTGCATGCAAAGTGCTATGAGAGAAAAGAGGGGGGAGAGTGTTAGGAAAGGCTTCCTGGAGATGAAATGGGCTTTGGTAGAGAAAGTACAGAAAACGGGGGAAAAAAGATCCAGGAAGGAGAACAAATTGGCAAAATACGTGGCTGGAAAAGAAAGGACTCACCTGGGGAACAGCAAGAAGTGTGGACAGCTGAAGTTTGGGGGTGGGAGAGGTGATGGGGATACAAAGCTGGAGCAGTGAAAGCTAGATGGGAGGCGTGGGGGCTCAGGATGTTGTTCAGAGCCATTAAAACAATAATGACTATTTTTGCACTTACTGTGTGTTATGGTTTCTGTCTAGATGTCCCCCAAAGCCTCATGCAGTCATAGATGAGGCTTTTCAGGAGGTGGCTGGATCTAAGTGTGAGGTGCTGGGGTTAAGAGTATGTGATTACTAAATTAGTCTGCTGATCGGCACAGTTTTGAGTGTGATAGTGGGACGACCCATCCTGGGTCTGAGAGATACTCATGCTAGGGGCAGGCAGGGACAGAAACAGGGCGGCTGTTGTCCCTTGTTGCTTGTCACTTGCTGCTTGCTGCCTTCTGCCTGCCCTGCTTTGCCATGAACTGTTTCTCCTCTGCAATGCCCCTCTGCCACACTGCCTGCCTTGGAGCCAGCCAACTATGAACTGAAACCTCCACAAGCTGTGAGCTACACTAAATCTTTCCTCCTTTGTCTCAGCAACGAGAAAAATAACTAAGACACTGCACAGCAGGTATTCCATAGGGGCACCTTGTGCATGTTATCTTATGTATTTCTCCCTTCTGCCATATAAAGGATACTTTGTTCTCATGTTATAAAAGAGGACAATGAGGTTCAGAAAAGAGCCTCTTCCAAGGTCACATAGACTTGAGAATTTTGGAGTTAAACCCCAAGCTGTTTGAGTTCAAAGTCTGTGTTCACCCACATCATCCTACCATTCCAGGGCAAGGGGGAGCCATCAAAGACTTCAAGTGGGATCATGTTTCCAGCCTGGATTAGAACGGGTCTAGAACTGGTCTAGAAGGGAGTGGACCAGCTGGAGACCAGTGACACACTTCAGATTCCCAGGTGTGGCTGGGCAGTGAGGTGGAAAGAAGGTTGTCTCAGTTACTTTTCTCTCATTGCTAAGATCAAATACCCAACACTCAAAATTGAAGAAGGAAAGGTTTATTTAGCTTACAGTTTGTGGAAGTCTCAGTCCTTAATCAGCTGCCTCCAAAGCAGGGTGGCATGACACAGGGGCAACACTTCAAGGCAGCAGCCAGCAAAAGCAGCCAGTGCAGAGGGTGGAGGGGAGAACAAGCCTCTCCTCCCTTATATTGTAAACAGGCCACCCTCCCCTAGGGCGGGTGTAACACTCACAAAATCCCTGTGACACCCTCCTCTTGCACAGGAAGAGGATATTTACAAAGTAAGGATCCTGGCTCCCTGCTGAGTCTCTTAAACTTCTAAACTTCTCAAATAGGCACAGTGTATCACCCCTAAGAAGGGTCTAGTCAGCCCGCTGCCACCGAGCACAGAGCTCTCCTGCACTCCCCGGCAGGAGCACCATCAGGCTTCAGGCTCTTCCCTCAACAGAGCCAACCCTGCCTTCTTCCCGGGGCTTCCACTGTGCTTCTTGGTAAACTCAGGGCACCTTCCGGATGGGAAGGGACCTGGCCTCGACCTCTGCTTTTCAGGGTGACCAGCCATCCTGGTTCTACCAAAAGAGGTGATGGGGAGGATCCTAGGACTCGGGAATTTTAGTGCTCAAACTGTGAAAGTTCCAGGCAAACCAGGGTAAGTTGGTTGCTCCACTGCCCTGTTTAGGAAACTGCAGGATACCTGTTCTGGAGGGTGATAACTACCAAGCTCTCATCATCCCGGGGTCCCAGTCCTCAGGTGCCTTCACTTTCTGGGTACCTGAAAGGATGGGGCTGTTTTTCTTATGTCTAGATTCAAAGCAGAGAAGCTAAATCCCCTGTAGTGCAATCAAGATTGCATGTTGCTCTGTGTGATCCCGCTGGGTAGCTTGTGTAGGGAATATTCTCACGTTTGTGTGAAAATAAACATTTTTGGTTTTCTGAGGGAGTAGAGATCTGTCCAAAAGTTATATCCAGTGAAACTCATCCTAGAAATTTTATCAGTGTAAAAAATAAATGAAGACAGTCTGAATAACCAATAGGAAGATGTTTAGTTATGAAACTCACATAGAATGAAATATGGTGTGGTCATTAACCATCATGTTCTGAAAGAATATGTAATGGCCATGATAAATATTCATGGTGCATCAAAGAAGTCAACAGGACAGTATATATGATATTATTCTATTTTTAATAGACTATTTATAGAGCAGTTTAAGTGAGCAGAAAAATGGAGAGGCAAGCAGAGAGCTTCCCCAAGTGTAGGATAGACAAGTTGGCAGCGGGCCTGATGCCCAGCTCTTCTCTGATAGATGGGAGGCACGCAGGCCCAGTCCAGGGCAGAGGCAGAAGGCGAGGCTGGTATAGAAGCGCCCTGAACTCTGTCATCTTCCACTTGGGACCAAATCTCACAGGAGAGGAGAACATGCTAGAAGCTCCTAGATCAGTGCAGACACCCAGGACAGAGACCTCTGAGCCTCCGCCCGGTGCTGTCAAGGAGGTAGAACACAGAGGTGGCAGGTACATCTAGGCGTGAGACTGGCAGTGTTGTCCCACCCCACAAAGTTCCCGCAGCCCCAGACCTGCATGGAAAGGCATCCAGAGAATCCCCATGGCCCCCGAATGGGCACAGAGGTTGACTGGAAGCGAGAGGTAAATGTCCAGGGCAGTCATGAGGAGGCAGGGCAGGCAGAAGCACCCTGCCCAAAGGAGCCAGCTCACTGCCACACACCAGACAGGAAGGAACAGAGTCACAGCACCTTCCTACCACTGAAAGTGAGCCCAGAGAGTGAGACAGAGAGAAAACCCTGACGAGGAAGCAATCCTGAGGGTGCCACTCAGCTCAGAGGAGTAAGAAGTCCCTGTCTAATCACGACTTCAGTGAGAAATCACTAGATTGATTTTCTACATCAGGCAGAACAAAGGCCCAAGATATAAGAAAAGCTGAGGTATTGGGAAAATGAAGTTGTATCTCGGTGCAACTACTTTGAGCTATAAAACTATAAAACTCCTCCCACAGAGCACACACACACACACACACTCTCTCTCTCTCAAATACTCACGGTTAGCCACACCCAGCAATGGCAAAAGTCACAATATTTTTATGTTCTACTTTTTTTTTCTTCCTTAATTGCCAGGAGCCCCTCAGAAGCTGGCTTCCCTGGAGTCTCCAGGATATGATGTCACAGCACAGGCCACATTGCTCAGTCTCGCCCTCAGGAGCAGGTGAGGTCACACACATCCCTACTTCTAGGCCTAACCTGAGTCGTGTCATCTTTCCTCCCACTGATCCATCACCCCCAGCAACCCTCATTGCCTGGTGCAATAGGAAGAACTAGCAGGAGAGGCTGCAGGAGCAAACCTGCAAACGAAACCTTCAGTCCTAGGTCAGAGATATGTGCCCGCCAAAGTCCTGGCCAGTGACCTCATAGGACCACATGGCCTCATGCCATCGTAGTGGGCTCTAGTCCGGAACACCTTGGAGCCATAAGGAGATCCCCAGTGCCTGGAAGAGGAGGCAAATGCTAACACCACAAGGAGCTGCACAGATGAAGCCCAAAACACACCACTTTGCTTCTCCCACGATCTCAAAAGAAGTCCAAGCACCGTCCTGAGGTGAAAAAAGAATCCAAAACGGCCGATGTCATAGACTGGAGATTTAGCCTCCCGGCTCAACGCAGGTTGCTCTGCACATTTCCTGCATCATCCTCAGCTCCTAGTAGGCACCTCTGTTAGCACTACGGGCTCGCGCACCCCAGCCCACCAGGATGTCCTGGTTTGCGCCCTCATTCCCATGTGCACTCCCACTCTCAGCAGCGACCCTGACAGGGTGTCAACATTCAGCTGGTTATTATTCTCCTTTAGAGATGGAAAGACAGAGGCTCAAACCCCCACCCCCGTCACATGGCAAGGCCGTGAGGAGGCTGACCTCTTGTCTGTCTGTCTGCCTTCAGGTGACTTCGGAGTACAGGTGATTAGTGAGCAATAAGGCAGGGCATGGTCAGGAGAAACGGGCAGGGGAGGCAAGACTGAGCTCATACCCATTTCAGTTTTATTTTCCCAGTGTTTCCTTTTTGGCATTTGGTTTGGTTTGGTTTGGTTTGGTTTGGTTTGGTTTGGTTTGGTTTGGTTTGGTTGAGATGGGAGTCTAGCTATCTAATACAGACTGGCCTTGAACTCATGTAGCCAAGACTGACCTTGAATCATAGCAATCCTCCTGCCTCAGCCTCCCAAGTGCTGGGAATGCACCACTACTACACCCAGCTCTATTTGCCCAATGTTTCTAAACATATGTGCATTCCTTTTTTGCAAATCTTTCCATAAAAATAAAGCCAACACAGTTTGTGACGAGGTTACCCTCAAAGATAAGGAGAGGTTTCATTAAAGACCCAGGAAGAACAGAGCCCACAGGCATGAAATTCAGAGGCTCTCAGCTCTGAGCCGATATGAGGGACACAGAGCCTTCTGAGGGAACCTGGAGCACCCACACAGCCTCTGCTACGCCCACCAGAGGGAATTGGGCAACAGAAACGGCCCGTGCCAGGGTCCCACAGTCCTGCTGCGAAGTAAGTGAGACCACCCAGGTACAAACTGCTTCCTAGAGTTCTGCAGAAGGGTCCAAAGGGCGGAGATAGTTTAGGAGACTTCTCCAGAAGCCCAGGCCTCAGGCGCCAGCCGGGCTGCCAGCATCCCCCGCCCTGAAGGACACCACCCAGCTCCGGTGATGTGACCACACAGCTGACGTGAGGCAATGCACACAGTGGGTGACACCCTCCGAAGACAAACCCTGCCTGCGGGGCACCTGAGGAGCCCTCACTGTGAAATGACAGAGGGACAAGAATGGAGGCCTTTGGGCCACTGCCAAGGGTCCCCTAAGGCAGCTCTGCTACCAGGAGAGAGGTCCCTTGATTTCTGTAAGCGTCAGGTGAGAGTGGACAATGAATGTAGTGTTGAGTTAAGATACAGAAGCCTCACGATCTAATCCCTAAGCCTCAGTTTCCCCTTCTACAAAATGGAAACCATGCTCTGACTACAGCCGAGAATGGTGAAGACGCTCTAGTTCATGGATAGGTGGGGAAACTGAGGCCTGTGGGAAGAGATCGAGTGACTGTTTAATGGTTTCTCCTTTGTCCCTTCTCCTCTTTCATGTTCTCAGAAGAGATGCTCTGTTGCTTTGTTCCCAGAACACTTCTAATCCTGGTTATGACTTTTTGTTCTGTATTTTTTATTCAGTGGTCTTTTTATTCAAATTATTTCAGCTAGAAAGTCTATGGGCCATTTCTTTTTGTCCTCAAATAAGGACGCCAAAGTGCTGCATTCCCCCTTCACCAATTCGGCACCTCTGCTCACGCACCCCTGCACCCGGGTCCCTCCTCTCATCTCTGGGTGATCTGAGGTCAGACACACTGCACGGATGCTAGGACCACAGCAAGGGCCTGGCTCAAAAGGAGCCTCCCATATTTCCCAACCCTCCTCTCAAAGGCACACCCCTCTCCACTCCCCCTAAAGAAGCCAGAGGAACAAGAGGACACCTCCAAGGTGACACCATTTACAGACAACCCTTAACAGTGACAAGAGAGGGCAATGACCTTCCTAGGAATCCCTCATAGTAACATTTCAGCCGTGGCCCACGACAGGGTCCACTGACTCCTGGACATAAATTACTTGTTCATTATCAGGCCCTGACATGGGAGGGCTGTCGGCAGCTTGATTGTGTCCTGCGGCAGGCATTTGCATTCTGGGCTGCCTGTGACCGTGCTCTGTTTCACACGGGATTGGGCCACTGTCTCCATCACTAGACAGGCTCAGGCCTCCCGTCACCCACCGGTTCTGTGTCTTGCACAGGCAGCCCGAGAGTCTTAGGTACTGGGTGACCGGGAGGGTACATAAGTACTCACATTAGAGAGGCCAGGGGTAAGCAGAGGTGGAAATTCAACACCACTACCAAGTTACACAAAGCCTGACCTGAATTAAAGCTGAGAACAGCCACGGACGGAGCCCTTGCTCACAGCCAGGTGCTGCGCTGACTACATTTAGTAGTTGAGATCCTTTAGTTGCACATGACAGAAACTCAGCTCCAACCAGCTTAATCCAAAAGGGAAATGTTGCTCACTCAAGTCATGAGACCACAAGATGACACTGTTCTATGAAATTACTGGACTCAAATGCATCAAAGCCCCTCTTTCCTCCCTCCCTCCTGCCCTCTCTTTCCCTCCTTCCCTCCCTCCTTCTTTATTGCAAACAGTTGCTTTTTCCTGAAAGTTTAGCTATCTTCCCTCAGGCTGCCTACATCTTTTGTATCTTTACAACAGAGAAGAAAGGGCCTTTCTTTCTCCTGTGGAGTATAAAATTCCAAGGACAGACTCGGGAAGTTCGGAACTGTGACCTGCGGTCCTGAGAGCAGCAGGGAGCAGAAGAAGGGGGTACCTGACTTGCAGGACACCCAGAAAGGTTCTTTCAGTGGTCGCACACATTATCTCACTATTCCTCACAGCCCTATGGAACAAGCTCTATGCTTTGTAATTGAGAAAACAAACTAGAAAGAGTAAATGATCTGTCAATATCTCCCAACTAGAAAGTACAGAGCCTGGACCCAGCCAGGCCAGCTGGGCATCAAAGCCCAGGCCCTTTACCTCCACTGGCAAGTGGAGAAACAGCATAATGCTTTCTCAGGAGATATGGTGGATGGAGGTGTGGAGGAAGCTGGACCTGAGTCGTCTCCTTGGCAAGCCTGGCCTGCGGCTTCCGAATTGCTTTCTTTCTGAAGGAATTGTTAGGACAGAGATCAGGTCAGAAGAGAAGGGGTATCAGCTGTGTGGTGGTGCACACCTGTAATCCCCGCACTGGGGAGGCTGAGGCAGGAGGATCGATGTGAGTTCAAGGCCAGCCTGAACTGCATAGCAAGATCCTGTCTCAAAAAATACAAGTGGAGGTGATAGCCCAAGTGAATTCATGGCTTTCACTCTGTGGACTGCTCCAGGCTCCGTGGGATCTAGCCTGTGTTTAGCAGTGCCCCTCCTACGGGTCATCCGAGGTGCCCCATTAGTGGGGACATCAGGCTCAGTCCCCACTGATCATCTTTTGCCTTCTGGAAGTCTAATACATGAATAGAGATACTCCTCTTGGAAAGAGGAAAAACCCACCTTGTCAGTATTTGGCCACATGTGCCAGGGAGAAAAATGCCCCATTCACAAGGTGTCCCACACAGTCACATCTGCCTCCAGTCAACAGAGCCTTTGGCACTTTGCCCAGGACTATCTTAGAAACCACACCCCACCCCCCACTCCTTCCCCCAGTCTCCTTCTCTATGAGCTCTTTCTGGTGTTAGCACGTCACACACCCCCGGCAGCACTGATGCCTCTGTTTTATACAGGGCAAATTAAGGTCCAGAGAGGGTATGACTTTCCTCAGGACACACAGACAGTGAGCAGTTTTAATACTCTTGTTTAATATTCAAACTCTTGCCGCAACCCAAATACCAATAGTGTATTAGTCAGCTTTGCGTGACTGTGATAAAATACCCGAAACAACTGATTCAAAAGGAGGAAAGTATTACACAGGCTCACGCTTTTGGAGATTTTAGCTCACGGTCCTTTGGCCCTGTTGCTTTGGCCTAACAGCATGTTGGAAGTGCGTGGTGAAGGAGACCTGTTCCCTGATGGCAGCTGGGAAGCAAAGAGAAAAGCGGGAAAGCCTTGGAATCCTTCAAGGGCCGCCCCAGGGACCTGACCGCCCTGCACCAGGGACCTGACCACCCTGCGCCAGGGACCTGACCTCCCGCGCCAGGCACCACCCTCAAAGGCTCAGCAGCCTCCCAGTAGTGTGTGAACCCAGCCATCAGCACACGGACCTGGAGAGGACAGTCAAGATCCAAACCACAGCAAATAGCATATTAACACTTGCAACAAATGACCCAATGTCTGCATGGGCTCCTGAGCCCATGTCCTGCTGAGTATTATACAAAGCAAGAGAGAAGGGCCAAGCCCGTGCCCCAGGCGAGGGTGGAGGCCCCAGCAGGGGCTCCTTGGGCTGTCCTTAGCTATCTGGGACACAGGATGAAGCCTCACGGGAGAACCCCAGCTACTGGGAAGAACTGTAGGGTGGCTGCCCCGGGCACTGATTCTGCCAGTGGCTGAACCTGCCAGAGGCTGGGCCAGGAGGACCCTGAGGTCCATGGAGGGGGTTGCCTGAGGGCAGTGCTCCCTCAGCTCTTCCTGTGGTGTCCCACTCAATTCAGAGAAAACACCCCTGTCCGACTCCCCGGATCCCCTGCCAGAAGGGGCGACGCCCTCCCGAGAGCCTCGCCAGGGCCTTCTGACCACCATGTGCGTAGTTAGCATGAGGTAGCTTCTGACTGCATGTGGCTCTCGGTGCCTAATGCCCCATTCTCCCTCTGCCTGCCAGAGCATCCCTGAGGGACAGGCCCAGACCAAGTCTCTTCCATCTCGCTCTCCTCGCAGTGTAGACAGCAGTTGCTTAGTAAAAACTAGAAGACCCTGAGTACCTCTAGGCTGAGCTGCTCACACTTCCAGGTCTTAAACTTCCAGCTCTGAGACAGTCAACTTCCAGAATAAGAACCCCCTAATTCCTGGCTTCAGAACTGAATGCAGACTCTCTCCCTCCCTCCCCTGGAAGATCCAGGGATCTCCAGAGTGTCACACAAGGAAGTGGGAGCAGAGGGATTGTCTAATTCAGCACCCTCATTCCCCAAGCAAAGAAGCCTGTCAGCCCCTTATCTGAGATCACACTGAATTCCCAGGAGCCTCGCCCAGTGCCTGATGCACAGAAGTGTTCAGCCAAGTGTGCTGAGTGAATATAAAAAGTACCAAAGGACAGCTGAGTCAGTGAACACAGACTGAACAGCATCAGCAACGAGCTGAGTGTTCCTTGCTGGTTACCTTGCTTTGCACCCAACCACCACCCCCATAAAGAAACGATCCCACTGAGGCTCGGAGAGAAGAGGTGACATTTCCAGTATCGCATCATGTCCCTCAGAGCCTACACGGAGAATGCCATGAGAGTGGGGTGAGACTCTTGTTCACCACTGGCTCTCAGTGTGCAGAACCAGGCCTGGCTCGAGAAAATGCCCAGTTCTCCTGTGAAGTTGTGGTGGTAGCCAAGATGGCGTCCGCTGTCTGGGGCAAGAGGATGGTGTTCTCAGTGGCAGAGAGCAGAGAAAGAAGCAGGTAAGACCCATGTTGGTGCCTTTGACCAGGAGACACAGGGAAACTCCTACCTCCCCACGTTGGCCATCCTAGGAGAGTGGCCAGCAGTGGCCAACCTGTCCTGTATGGCCAGCTGAGACCTGAGGAGCCGGAGACCAAGGGGCCAAGCAAACCCCAAGGTCCCCAAACTTTCTACTTCCATAGAGAGCTCTGATCTTGTCAAATTGCTACCAGAGGAGTCATAGCTGAGTGAGCACTTGCCAGGTCCCTGCAGCTCTCCGGAGAGCTGTCACCATCCTCATCCATCATAACTGAAGCAGTGCACCTGCTCCGGGTTGTCCTTCAACAGCGGTGGTAGCTGGGATGCCATAGATGCGTCCTGTCATCACCTGGACTTTTTTTGGAGAAGGCAAAGGTCAGAGGACCCTGGGACAGGTGAGCATGCCACAGGCCCACTCACGTAAGCCCTGATGGCAGTGTGAATTCCGGCCACCTCTCCTGCTGAGCGAGCGCCCCTCTATCGTGGCCCTCTGCCACCTGCCTCCCACTGCTGGATGGGGACAGGAGACTCCATCCTCAGGAGGACAGAAGATTCCCCTTGTCTGCCACCTTTGGTTTTGCAGGAAGACAGGCTCCAGCAGGGAACCGGGGCTGCAAGGCACCAGCTTGCATGACACTCAGTCTGGATAACTAAGACACAAACTTTTAGACGCCTCCTCCCAGCCCATACTCACTGCCACTGGCTGTGGACCTGCGTGTCTCAGAAGAGAAATGGTTAGTACTATTTTTTGACTCAGAGTCTATGAAAAAAGCAGTGAGCAGAAATAGATGTAGATGCAGAGGGAGAGAGAGAGAAAGAGAGAGAGAGAGCAGTCAGGTGACCCTGTCCCTAGGATTCAGCCCAGTACCACCAGTGGCAATGCAAAGGCTATACTGTCTGCCGGCGGTCTTCTTGCTGGCAGCCACCCACAGCTCCCTCTGCATGCACATTAAAGGCCAGACAGCTTGGCCTGGTACCCAAGGCCCTGGACAATGTGAAGACAAAAAGAATGCAGTTTGAGGGACAGTAGGAGCCCATAAAAAGATCTGTGCCCACCTCTTAGCCAGCAGGGTTTCCTTAAGACACAAAGGGATGTGGAGGAAGAATGAGCCCCCTGCCTCCAGAGGCATTCAAGGGCCGACAGAATAGCCCTGAGAAGGCCAGGCTGCTGCTGGGGCTCTAGGGCCGTTCATAGGGGAAAGGAGTCTGAACGGGCCTCTTTAGGTCCCACCAGCCTGAACTCCCTGGCCTTCCCTCTCCAGCCTCCTCTCACTCCGGCCCCTTCTAGACCTTTGCCCACGTGGCTTGTCCAGCCCAGAGACCCTCCCCACCTCCGAGCCCTGCAGGACCCCCACCCAGCCGGCGGTTGATTCAACCGCACATGTGTTACTGCATGTTAGAGAGACAGAGAGCCCTGAAAACTCGTCTCTTCTCCAACACTCCAATCACCTGTCCCTCCTCCCAGCCTCCGTGAGAATCACGTACAGCGCAGCCCAGGAGAGACCTCTGCCCCCCGGAGACCCAGGGACCAAGCAGAGCTGTGCACCTGCAGCCTGTTGAGGCGCAGAGCGTCTCAGCTGCGAGCCGCCGTGCCCGTGGGGAGGGCGCTGCAAAGGCTCTTCAGCTGCTGCCTGTGGGGAGGGCGCTGCAGGTCTGAGCAGCGATGCTCAAGGCAAAAACCAAAGGTGGAAAACAGGCAGACGAGAGGGCGGCTCTGGGTGGACACCTTCACAGTGTCAGCTCCGGTCCTTCCGTCTCCCTGGTGACATGAGTGACTGTATTCAGCAAATCTGTCCAACAGCTCGGTGGAATCTGCAACTCTGCTCAGTGCTGACTACCCACCACCCAGAGCCCAGTTACCCGCATCTCAGCCTTGAAACACAGCAGGACGAGGGCAGCTCGCCAGCTGTGTGACTGTGAGCGGGTCCTGGCCCTCTCTGATGATGCGTCCTACACGGGAGAGAAGAGGCGCTCCAGCATGGGAGGAAGGCAAGGTCCAGCGTGACCAGTCCTGGCTGGTGGGCTTGAGAGAGTTCTGAACTTGTTTCCTCTCCCTGCGGCCTCCGCAGGATTTTGTGCTGCTAATGAGGTGATGTATGTAATAATCCAGGAACTTCCCAAATGTAAACACATAAAGGGACTTCATATATCGCAAGGGACTATTGTGGGCCTCAGTTTTCCAATCTGTAAAATAGGACAGTAGCTCTGCTCGCCTTAGTCAACAGCTTTGTGAGAGCTGAGTGAGTTGATTCTTGCAGGCGCATTTCGTGCTTAACACATTTTCATTACTATCGTCATCTGCGTTTTAAAGACAAAGGACGCTGAAGTTGTACCCATGTCTGAGGCTCCAGGCTGGTGAGTGAAGAAGCCAGAACTTGAGTCAGGTCTGACTGCAAACCCACCCTCTCGGCTCTCTGAGGGCTCTTGGGGCGTCAGTTCATGTCCTTCATCCGTCCACTCGCTGTCTCACTGATGGGAGGCCACAGACACGGCGTTAGAGAAAGTCCTCTGTCCAGGTGCACGGGCGCTGGCGGACACTCATCCGGGACCTGCCACGGTCGCCCCCTTCCCGGGACACACCTCTGACTGGCTCGTCTCTGTTGAGGACCCTGCTGCGGCTCCAGCAGCTGGAAACCCAGACTGCTCTCCTCGACGCCGGGCCTCTGAGGCTGAGTGTGACCACCCTCGCTGTCCCTCCAAGAGGCGCCACAGCGCTCCCTCTGCCACGCAGCCCGCCTGCCTCTGGGGACTCGGGAGGATGTTCCACCCCGGCTCCTTGCACAGCACTTGCTTCCTCCTGCCTGCGTCTTAGCCAGTATCCCCACCTCTCTCTCTTTCCTCGATTAGCTGCGAACTCACCGAGGACAGGGGAAAGCTTTCCCAGCACCTAGCGTTAAGGGGGATCAGTATTTTAGAACAATTTCATGACAACAGTAATTCTGCCCTAATTTGGCACTGTGCTTTTAAAAGTATACTCCTATTCATTACCTAACTTTACCCTTAAATTTCCCTTGCTGTGACAATAGGCCACATATTATCACTACTTGACAGACGAAGAAACAATCTCAGTGAAGCTAAATGCCTATCCCTTCCCCCTGCCGGGATCGCACAGCTAATCGATAGCAGGGCCTGCCCAGCCCTTGGAGGCTCTGAATCCATTTCCCATGGGAAGTTCAGCCAAACCAAGATTATCTAGGCAAGTGTAGAAATCTTTGAGAAACACCGGTGCATGGGGAGGTTGCCTGCTAGCGGTGGCAAATGTTATTCTGTTTTTTCTGCTTTGTTTCTTAAGGTAAATAAGGAAGATGATCTAAACTAGAGAGCGGTGGCCTTGATGGGGACCCGGGCCAGAATGATGGCTGTGAGTGCCAAAAAGCTGACATCAGTGGGAGGTGGCAGGGCCTGAGTGAGACCTCAGCATCCACATTCACCAAAGTCGAATGCTTAAACATGATTGCAATGAGCCACAAAAATCTGTGACATAAATAAATAAAATAAAATAAAATAAAATAAAATAAAATAAAATAAAATGCAGTGTACTTCCTGGCTGCTCACCCCATTTCCCCGACTCCCTGGGTTCTTCCCCTCACTGCCTGATGAGACTTCAGCGCCTGACTTAGTGGATTTGGGTTACCTTAGAGTGTGTGTGTGCATGTGATGTGTGTGTGCGTGTGATGTGTGTGTGTGCAAAACCTCCTAAATTACCTAGTGCCAGCCGCCCCGTCTTGAGGGCTCAGGTCCTGTTTCTTAATGATGACTGATGGCTTGGAAGCTGGAGCAGATCAATAGGGCCTGAATTCCTAAACTCTTGACAAGCGCAGAGCGAACACACATCTCGGTGCCTGCCACAGGAGAGCAGACAGAGCCCTGTCCCCCACCCTCCTGCTTCCTCCACGGCAAAATTGGCAGACAGAGTGCCTCGCAGGGCCACTCAGTGGGAGGATTCGTCATACTTTGTCCACGTCGTGGCCAGCAGCTACTTCATTCATTCAGCATTCAATGATGTAATCTACAAGGGACCGTAGTCTGTGTGGGGGCTGAGAGTAGGGGTGACAGTGTGGCCTTCTCCTCACAGAATCAGCTCAGCAAAGGGGGTCATGCCATGCAGGACACCACCTACAGCCCTGAGGGCCAGGCACCCCACTCTCCGTGCTGTGTCCCTGCCTTTGGCCCTCAGAAACACATTGCTATCCTCAAAAGAAGGAAGGCCAGGGAGGTCATCTGTTCACAGTAACAGAGCTCACAGGACTGAGGCCAAGTCCCCCTTGGTTTGGTGCAGACAGACAAATCTTCCCAAGAGGGAGAGATGGCCTGGGTGTGTGACCAGAGGCCGTGCTCCAGGGCCAGATCTCCAAAGACAAAATGGACTTCAGAACACAAAGAGAAATTGTTCTAGGCTGACTCCACAGCTGGAGGAAGGGCCAGGTGGGTCAGGCAGGAGAGTTTCAGGGACAGGAGGAGCAGAGGGCACCTGGAGAGAGGGGTCAGGGGATAAAGCTGGAAGGTTGGTCTGGACCAAAGGAGGCAGGCGCCCAGGGGAATAGGGAGCCATGGAGGGTGAGGCCTTGTGCAGGGGCAGGGCGCAGAGCAGAGCAAGCAGGAGGCTGGTCACCAGCCAGACTGAACCAGAAAGCAAATGGGGCTCAGGAGCAAGGGGGGACCTGGATCCCCTGCAGGGGGGACCTGGATCCCCTGCAGTGGGGGCCAGGCCCTGCGCCCTTTTGGGAGGCCACAGGCCCTTGTCCAGCTGGGGCGGGGGCTGGGGCTGGGGCTTGGGGAGCAGCGAGCCTCGCCCGGTCAGGTAAGTGACGGGATGAGGAGCCGCTGACCATGTCCGCTCCGCCTGATGACCCGTCCTCGGGACAGGCTGCTCCAGAGCACGCGGTCTATTGGGGGCAGCACGGGGTCCCAGGGCACCCGCACCCTACTGTCCCAGGGCACTGTCCCCACGCAGGCGGCCGTGGCTGGATCTATAAGATCTGCGGAGAAGATGGACAGATAAATCACAGCCTTAATTATTTTCTCGGATTCGCCGCGGCTCTGGAAGGCTCGCGGAAGGCTCTCTCCAGAAGGACCCCGCTCCCGGCTTAGCTGGCTGCAGAGATTCTTTTTCTTTTTTTTCTTTTCTTCCCTCTCACCTGCCCCGAATGGGCAGAACAAGGAGGAGGAGAGCAAAAATAATTTCCTTTGATGCTCAAGATAGGAAAGAAAAAAAAAAGGTACAGGCATTTTGACTTCTAGGCCGTTTCTTCAAAAATAAGATGTTCTCCCAAACTACCACCCAACACCCCCACACACACACGCACACACGCACGCACACACACGCACGCACATACACCCCACCGGCCGTCTGTACCGGCAGAGTTTAATACACATTTTCATCAGATCTGGAAGAACCTCTAAGGGCGTTATTAAACATGTGAAATACGCCAGAAATACTCAAGCAATCCCCATCTGGCCCTGGGAGAGAGAAGAAAGGACTGCGAAAATAATAAAGTGTGTTTATTTTTTAATCTAGATGACATGTTTTACATCATTTAAAAGGACAATTATTTTTAAAACTCAGCTGGCATGCTCCGGTGATTCCGGAGGCCTGCCGCCACAGAATCCATCAGCACCTCACTCCACAGCCAGGCTGGGGTCCACCCCAGGGCCAAGCTGCATTTTTAAACATTCAAAACCATGGAGACAGTTGTGAGCCCTTAAAAAGCCCTCATCTCCAAGGAGCAGCAGGGCAAGCCCGTCTTCCTGCAGAGTCACCTTCACTGGAAGAGGGTTTCTGACTGCAAGGCTCAGGGGATCCCAAGTACAAGCAGAGTCCCACGGCTGACGGAGGTTGGACAGGGTTTGGGATGCCCACACCTTTGCAAAAACAAAACACCACTGTCCCACTATGAAAACCCTTCCAGTAACTGCAGAGCAAGGCTGGCTCCTCGCACAGTAATTTTCCAGGATTCCTCCTAGTGAGAGGGGCAGCTGGACATGTGCCAAGCCCAGCACCTACCAGCCAGATCCTAAAAGCCTTCCTCATGCTCCTCTCTCTCGGGCTGCTTTAGACACACCAGAAGGTCAGTGTGCTAAAGTGTGGATCTGTTTGAAAGCATGCATCCCTCTGACTTCCACGTGGATTTCTCAGAATGTTATTTTGGAAGTTCTTAACTTATGTTAAAATTAGTCTCAAGGATGTTCATCACAGTATTATTTATGTTAGGTCAAGTTATATGAAACTGTAATTTCTTGGGTTAGATGTCAGAAATTGAATATTATTCAGTTAACAAAATTATATTAGAAACACCTAAATAGTAAATAATAGGCGACAGTTGGTCACATTTCTGCCCCTACTAGAATACTACGTGATTGTCAGAAATAATATTCCAAAAGTATATTTATTAGAACATAAATATTTTAGGATGATAGTAATGCATACATTCTGATCCCTTTTCTGCAAAAATAAAAAGTACATATGTAGAGGTAATGATAAATCTCAAGATACTCAGAAGAGTTTTCCCTTGATATTGGGATTGTACATGACTTTTATTTTCTTCTTTTCACTTAGCTGTATTAGTCCGTTTTCTGTTGCTGATAACATAATCCACAGATTGGGTGAATTGTAAACAGAAGAAGTTTCTTGTGGCTGTCGGTTCTGGCCCAGAGTCGAGGGACTGAGCCCGGTGGATGGCAGAATCTGAACCTGCTTCCTGGCAGAGTCTTGAGGTGGCCCTGGATACCACGCACTGAGAGCCAAAAGCAGACGCACATGCGCGTGTATCTTCTTGTGGTTCTCATCATAAAGCCGCCACCATTCAGCCACCAGACACCGCCCTGACGTCCCGGTCTGATCCTAATCAATCCCCAAAGTCACCACCTTTAAACACCAGAGTTGGTTGCTATCCTCTGCATACCTCACACTGGGGACTAAACTCCAACATAAATTTTGGAAAAGACAAAAGTTACTTAAACAGTCACACGGTGTTTTCTGGCTTTCATAACAAATGTGCACTACTTGTACTAAAAAAAAAAAAAAAAGGAAAGTGTGGGCTAAACCAGGTGTGGTGATTCATGCCTGTATCCGAGCACTCCGGGAGGGTGAGCAGTCTGCAATGGTGACTCCCCGTGAATCACGGCCTCGGGCCCTTCATCTGGGCAGCTGCCAACACTGAGGGAACCTGCTGGTGGCCGGGCCTGGCCTTAGAGGAGAAGCAGGACTAGTGGGGAAAATGCAGGAGGAGGGATTTCACCCGAGGAAAACCTGGGCCCTGGGTGTGTAGCTGCGGCTCCAGGGAAGACACTGTGGGGAATCTGGGGTGATGGCTCCCCAGCATCTCAGCCCATGGCTTCACTGTTGACAGGCCACTCGCTGGAGAGCTTCTCGTCATATTTCCTTATAACTTATGCTCCTCTCTCTCTCTCAAAATGCTATAAGCAATAAGATTGCTTTAGGAGAAAGCCATTAAGAAGAATAAGAAAAAAAGAGAGTATCAGACAAAAGGGTTGGGAGCGACGCAACATTTGTCAGTCAGACTCTTCCCTCCCCAAAACACATTAAAAATTCTGTGGGTTGAGAGAGAAGCCCTGGCTCTCTTCTGCCAGGGCAGCAAGTGAACCCCCATCCCCAATTTAGACACAGCACGGCAGATGAAGAGTGGAAGAGAGGCCCCATCCACGTATGTCAGATCACTTGCAGCCCTCCGAGATGACTTTCCTGCCGTGCAGCTGATTGACTCAAAAGAGAAAGTAGCCGGATGTGGTGGCGCACTCCTGTAATCCCAGCACTCAGGAGGCTGAGGCAGGAGGATCATTTCGAGTACGAGACCAGCCTGGGCTACAAAGCGAGCTCAAGGCCAGCCTGAGCTGCATAGTGAGACCCTGTCTCAAAAAGGAAGAGAGAGAGAGAGAGAGAGAGAGAGAGAGAGAGAGAGAGAGAGAGAGAGCTAACACTGAAAGGTAAAGCCGTCTTTCCAGAAATCCGAGTTTGTGGCCTGAGATTGGGGGCAGGCTGGCAGGTCCCACAGAACACTGCACTCTACGGCTGTGTCTTCCCAGGTATTCAGGCAGCCAAGACACCCAAGAGGCCAGAGGTAAAGAGACAGGGAGGCCAGGCAGACCTAGACCTGGAAAAACCCCAAGAGACTATTATGTCCAGCCTTTTAGCCGGACAGATGGGGAAATTAAAGCAGAGAGAAGCAGGGAATTGATTCTGGTCGTACAGACACAGGCAGAGCCAGATCCCAGCTTTTTCTATGCTAAAGCCTGGCAAGTGGCCAAGGCTAACAGGACAAAGTAGGCTGGAGGGCTGGACACGCAGAGCCACCCCTGGGGCTGGGGCTGGGGCTGGGGCTGGGC